>BMAO01028189.1:0-24723 GCA_019973975.1 Trichonephila clavata | reverse complement strand
GCAATGCAAAATTTTATGGTAAAGGAAGTTCTAAAATTGTATCAATACATTTAAATGTTGTTACTCTTTATATATCAATAAAAATTAAAAAGGTTATGAGTAATCGCTATCAAAGATATTTATAATTTCGTGTGTATAATAAATTAATGCGTATGTTTGTTAATTACTCCTTTTCTTAAATTATTTTTTTCTCATTTCATATAAAATTGAAATTTAGAGTTGATGAGTTGTCCTTTCTGTCCTGTTAGACAATTCAGAAAATATGATTAAAGTAAAAAGTTACAAATCCTGAAATGTCAAAATATTTATTAATATTTCTCCAAAATCAACGACAAGGATTTTTTTCTCTTACAATAAATTCTACAATTTTAAAAAGAAGTTTTTCCTCTCATTTTTGAAATATATATTTATGATTTATTTTTCACAGCCTTTAAAAATAGTACCGAAGATTGATTACAACCATAACTTTTTTAGAGCATGCAAAAATTAAATTTCTTGCTTATTGATGTTTGAAACTCCTAGTAAGATGTGAAATTTCATGTTATTTGTATGCAACACATATAAAGCTTTCTTTTCTAAAAGTATAATGTTAAAAGAGAATATCACGGGGTTTTTAATTTATAGACAAAAAAAAGAGGATCGAAACGAGAGATAGAGGTGATTAAAAAATTCGCAGAGTTGTGAATTACTTTTGATTTTGGAAATTGAGAAATATTAATGAAGAAAAAAGAATTTTTTCATGGATTATCAGTAATTTAGAAGACATCATGTAAACGCTGAATTTCATTCGTTATATTTTAAAACTAAATGATAATTATAAAATAACTATCAGTAATAAATTACTCATTAAAACATTTTATAAAACAAATTAGAAATTTGTGCATTAAATTAAGGCACGATAATTACTTTAATAACTTCATAATTTTGAAGACCACGAACCCGCTTAATGTATATAATTACTCCCGCGATATTTTTTTTATTTACTTAAAATAATATCTTTTCTTAATGTCTACACTTTACTGATAAATAATAGAATGTATTAATAGTTTGTATTTTCTTTTTCTCAACTGTATGTCGCAATATCGAAAAAAGATAGTGGGTATACCTTTCTTCTTTAACACTTGTAACAAGGCTATCAAATTACACTGTTTTTCAGATGCATGTTTTCTGCTGCCATACATCACTCTATAACAAGTGTTTATATTAAGTGAAGGGCAAGGGGAACTTTTCTTTAACTTAAACTTAGATTTTGCCGATTAGTTGAGGGAGGATAGATAACACTGCGCATGCGTGATAGGAAAAAGCAGGAAGAGCAAGGAAAATTAAGGTCGGTTCTCCCGGCAGGGGAGCGAAAAATGATGCGGTTACAGTTAAGTTGCAAATGAGGCCAGAACGTCTCTCTTCCCAGAAGAGTAAGAAAACGAAAGCAGGGGAGTTTCCGTCAGAGTAAAAATAAAAGTTGAGAAAAAATTGGACTAAATAAATAAATATATCTTTTACATTTGTTTCGGCGTGTTGCAGGAAGTGAAAGAATTTTCACTCTCAGCAAAAGCTTTTCTGAGCTGTCATTCATAATTATATTCCAAAAGCCAGATTTTTCGCTAAAGAGATCCTTGAATTCGATTTTAATTTTCAATATTTAAAAACAGTACTATATAATTATAATGCATGCATTTCAAATGTCCATCTTTTAAAGATGAAAATGAAGATGTTAGATAGAGATAAAGAAATGAGATACGAAAATGAAACTCGAATATAATATATAAATTGATCAGATGTCAGTGATACTTCTACAAATAAAAAAAAAACCAGGCAATGATTAGATCATCTTTTTAAAGAAATAAACATCATTTAAAAATTTCTTTTACTTTCTTAAAGGAATTTTAAAACACTGAATTTAATAATTAGTTTTTTTTACAGTAAAACACTTCTGAATAATAAGATTTTTATAAATCCTGAAACTAAAACTCACTCATAAGAAGAAAATAAAAAAAGCTAGAAATTATCTAAAAGGATGTCATCGTTAACTTCATAAGTATATTATCTCGTCATCGTTTATTATTTTTAAAAACTAAAATTTCTGATAGGTTTTAAATATATTCGAACAATACACAGTGTCGTAAAATATGCTGAATATAGTTTAATATTCTTGACAAAATAATACTTTGCTGTTGACAGAAATAGCTAAATGGTACAAACACGATATTGTATTGCATTAATGTCAATTTATGAGTAAGTAGTTCGAATTACTAAATCATTAAACACGTACGAAGAGAATGCATCAGACTGATTTTGAGCAAAATATAAATTTAGAAATAACGGGAATGTGAATATATTAAATCAGACAACTTTAAAAAAGTTAAGTGAAATTTCTTTGATATCTGATGTTTATTTTAGATTAAAGTACTTTGACGTAAGGATGACTGACTGCGAAAAAATATTCATTTATTGAAAGGGATTTCTTATAATTAATTAATGTCAGTGCCGAAAATAAAGCATTCATAAATAATTTGGAAATCTAAAGGATATCAATAGAAATTCAATCTGATGAATAAACCTGATAAACATACATTCCGTGTAAAACAAGACTAATGAGCATAAAATGGCTTAAAACCAATGATCCAATTAATTTCGATATGAACATACAATTTTCCCTTTTAAGTTATTTCTATTACCGCAGTATATGGAGTTATTAGTGAAGGTTCAGTAACAACTACTAGAAAAATATGTGATAAATTTCAGAATCTAGGATATAGACAACATTTTCATGTTTGTGGTAAATTTTCATGAGATTTTCAGTACTCAGAGGAGCAATATTTGAAATAATGTTCGATGGAAACTATATTCTCTGCATATTAAAATCATAATATAACATTAATTCGAATATTACTGAGACATCTCATTTAGAGAATGAAAGGAATACTTGTTTTTATTTTCGTGAATTTTTTAAAACTTATATAACGAATGTGTGCACAAATATAAGAGAAATGAGAATTAAATGCGGGGTTTTTTAATAAACTTGAACTTTAAATAAAAAAAACTGTCAAAACTGGAAAATAAAAATAAATGTTTTAAAAATTTACAAAGTCAGGTGTCATAAGGCTGATATATTTTGTAATTCAAAGCCATTTAATTTAAAAGGATAATAATTGTGTTAATATATACAGAAAAATATAGATTTGTTTTACTGACCAAGATATTTGTACATGTTTTAAGTGATTTAAAAACTGAAAAAAATTACAAGCTTTCTGGAAAAAAATGTTTAAAAATTTCTGATTACGGATAATCTAACAGATCGATTACAATAAACATTAAAAGATGCAAAAAATTGTATAAACTAAAAAAAACCTAAAAGAAAACAAACGTCTTAGACTAAAGTTTGACAAACAGCTCTAACAAGGTAAAAAAAAAAGAAGTTGTAATTGAGATTTCTTGTGCAGTAGAAAAATTTGTTTTTGTATTAGTGCCGTAAATCAAAATTTTTAATATAAGAATTATTTTTGTCTGAAGTGTTTTTATTCTGATAAAAATGGAATTATAAACATATCAATATATCATTGGCAATAGAATAACATATACTAAAATCCTGTTGAAATTTTTTATGACTTATAGCGAAACCTTTGCTCAGTACACATGTCCTTTTTGCTCTTATCACTACATTTTTTTTGCAATGTTTGTTCCTCACAATTAGATTTCGTTTCCTGCCCTCAATAACTTCTAAGCCTCACGTGTTTTTAAAAAAAACGTAACAGAATTTTCGAAAAGAGGACAAATATTACAACTTTCTTATGATAGATTTAATTCTCATAAATTAAAATAATGTAAATAGTCATTGGATCGAAATAAAATCATGAATGATAACATTTGTCCCTTGTTTGAAGAAATGTGAAATCTGATTTTAGAAAGATTTTACCTTTTTTCGATTTTTTTTAGTCATTTTTTCACTATAGGTACAATCGAGCTTCTACTTAACGAAGTCGCTAAATCCCTAATCAAAACTTATTATGTGGAAAATTCGAAAAAAAGGATATTCGCGTTTTTCAAAATACTTTGTAAACCTCTCAAAACAAATTTAAAATTAATGAACAATACACATTATTAAAAAAGTAATTATTCACATCATTTTTTTGTAAATTAATTTCTATTTATTTTATACATCTTACCCATCAAGAAGGAATCTGTAAGGAAAGCAAGAAAAAAACATTGTCCATGAATAACACTGTATTTGAACTTAAAAAAATTATTTTATGTTAAAAATAAGGAATTTTAATGACATTTTTTAATTTTAAGCCTACAAGAAATTTTAAATGTAAATGTGTTTTATAACTCATAATTTAAAGCACACATTATGACATGCGTTCTTAAATTTAATTGCTGATAAAGTCTGTTTATCTGTTTGAGTTTTTTGTTTGAAAAAATGAAATGCTCAGAATTATGACAATTTTATTTCTCTAGGTGAGTTAGGCACATGGTAAAACCAGTACAATGTAATTAACCATCATAAAATGAGGTAAAAAAGAGAACAATTTGAAATGTCAGAAATATTTTAAAAAAGAGAGATTAAAAAATCGAATGCTGAGAGAAAAAGTTCGTTAAATAGAAAATATATTTCGCTATTTGGAGGCTATCTAACGCAGAAAATCGTAAAAATGGTCTTGGTTCTAGGAAAAAGTTCGTAGAATAGAGAAATTCGCAAAATAGAGGTTCGTAAAATGAAGGTTCGATAGTATATGCTAAACTCAAGACAAATATAAAATAATTCAGGATAAATACCACACACACATTACTTTAGAAATATGCACAAAAAAATGAAAACCACATCATTAAAATAGAATGTTCGGGCCAATTACTGTGTACTATGCTAAATAGGAATCTGTGCTCATTGACCATTAAAGGCATGATAACACGTTTAGATTTACACTGCAGGTAGACTTCGTCACTCCATGTATTAATCTCCACCTTCGCATTCGAAGAAAGCTATTCCTTCATAATCATTCGTTAAATTCTGCTGAAAGTAATTGAGTGTTTTAATACAGATGACCTGCCAGTAAAAACATCTTAATCTATTCATTAAAGAGATACTTTGAAGACGTTTTTCATTTATGTCACCTTCAATGGATCTTTTTAGTAATGTTCAACAAAGCAAAAGAAAAATGTGATTACGTATCAGAAGAACATAATTTTTTAAAAAAAAAAATGTAATTTAATCAGTTTTTACTCCTACAAGATTTTTACAGACCATTGTTTTTATAGATACTAATGCAGTATCCAAAGTTCTTTTTAATTAGTCTTAAGAGGTATTTTAGAAGTCAAGTTGTCTCATAAGGTACCTTGTTGAAAAGATGAAATGAAGCTCTCATTTGGATGATTGCCAATATTTCTTTGACAATAGTTCTTTTGTTTTTGCTCGTGGAGAAGACGATGGGACGAAGAGAGGAAGCTAATAATAAAATAATTACTTTGTAAGTTTAAAGCTGTAAGAGCTACGATATAACTTCTATTACAATAAAGGTAAGGAAATTGCAATACGTTTTAGTAATTCGGTATGGTTATCACATCTTGCGCATTTAAAGGTACACATGCTTTGAAACGAAGATTAGAAATTACTTTGAAATTTGGGTATGAAAATCCAATATGTTTTACATTTAAGGAAAATTGAATTGAATGGGTTCTTTGAAAGATTAAAGTTCATTTATTATGCTTTAAAATGACAAATTTTTTTTCATAAAGAAATCCGCCATAACATTTTTGCAATCTCAAACCGAAATAAATTTTTACGCGAGCTTTGTATATAAATCGCATCAGACTGGCCACTTGGATGCAAAAGGAAAATCTACTCATGCTCCTCAGTGCCCAAGTTCACGAAAACTGAGATGGGCACAGCAGGTCTTGACCCTCATGGGTTGTTCCGCCAATCAGTTTTAGTTTTTGTACACAAACATGTAATTCAGGAAAGCTTATACTGAAGTAAAAGAATCGCTTGGAATTTTGAAATGGTAATTTGATTGGTGGGAGGGGATTCATTAGATATTGTGAACCAAGATTGGCATTCAATCTTCTTAAATAGTTTTTATTCTTAAAAAGATTCGTTTTTTTTTTAAAACCAAAACACACGCATAAGCATACATTAGATAAAAATTTATACTTAAGAATTTAAAAAAAAAATAACTTTAGTGACAAGAGCAATATTTTTTGTCACTTTTTCCGTTGAATGTAGCTTTGAAAGATATTTACAAGAAATATTTTTGTTTGAATCAAATAAAAATGAATTTAAGAACTCATAAAAATTATTACAAATGTTGATTCTAAAAATTTAAAAGCTAGTTTGTTGAAAATTACATTACAAAGGTTGAACATGTAGCTAAATTAAGTATCACACAATTATTGTTTTTTTTAAAATAAAAAGTATGAGGAATAACAAGGAAGATACCCTCGTCTTTCTCAAGTACCAGACAAAAATATACCCCATAGAAATATATAACTGATATAAGTTGAAACACATGTTGCAGTTTTTGAAATTAACATTACAAATAAAATAGTAACACATTAAAAGAAGTTGTTTTTAAATTGATTAAAAATAAAAGCGGAAACAAAACTGTTTTTTTTTTTATGAAAAATTCATCTTATTTTGTAAAAAAAGTTAAAATTGTGGTTGAGGAATGCAAAATATAGCTGTGTTAAATGAGAAGGTACTTTGGATGTTTATTTAGCTTTAACTTAGGTATTTCAAACACAGATTAAAAAATAGCTCTTGTTAAAACGAAGAGCCGACAGAATGGAAAAGCGCCGTTAAACGAAAAAACGTGTGAATTGACACGGAAATGTTTTCATAAATGTTTCTTACTTGATTAACTGTAACCGTAAGTGACAGTAGAAGATTGATATGAGGTAGAATAGGATATATTCATAGAACTTAAGAAAATAGTTTTCTGGTGTTACAGTTTCTCAAACAGAATACATTCCTAAATGTAATAGTAAATAATTTATTTTAAAAAATAAAAATAAATATATAATTATACTCATAAATGTATCAGTTCAATGGAAAATTCGAACGATATTTTTTGAAGGAGAATAGATAGTAAACATTTGCGTTTGTCCAATACCAAATACACAGAGAAAAGTGAGCATTCTGAGAATAAATTACCACAATTTATAACACTCAAAAAATGTGTAAGTTGTGTCTTATAATTTTATAGAATTCTTTGAAAAACTCATTTTAAAGTACTCAGAATAATAAGGGTATTAGAATTCAAAATTAATTAGCAAGCCAATCTTCATTTGACTTTAAGAAATTTACCGATTACTTGAATTATTCTATTAATTGTTCGATTTGTTAAAAAACGTTATTCTTCGTTGATTAAGCCTGCGTATTATTTATATTCATAATTATTTAGCCGTTTTACCATTTTTTTCTGTGTAAATGTCTTTATGCCATATATTTACGTACTGACAAGGGAACAGTAAATAAAAAAAAATAAATTTTTTATCAGGATAATGAAAATTTCAGAGTGACTTTATGGTTATATATACATACATACTCAATATGTGTGCGTATGAAATAGGGAGAACAAGCGTTAAAGTAAGGAACTTTAATTAAAATTCCCTTGTGATGTTTTCAGATATACTTTCTAACGATAATTTGCCAATGCACAAAAGAATTAACTGCTAGGGCTATTTTCGAAGGTTTTGTGGTTTGATAATTTCATTTGTGTGGTCGACATCTTGCTAACTCTAGATGTAGTATAGAATAAATATATTTAATTTATTTATATGTGTGCGTACATACAGGTGGAAGACAAAGCAATGCAAGAACTTGAAGTTAAAACTATTATTTTCATTAATATGGTATTGGATTCCAAGAAAAATTATAGACAAAATTGGACGAGAAATAGATGCATATAGATCTTTAACAGACGATGACGACATTCTAAACATTCCTTCCGTAAAATATCTTCCAATTCTACAAGTACTGAAGATGGAGGAAAGCATTTTCTCATAATATTAATGACCAATATTATTAAGATTTATTGTGGTTGAGAACATTCAAACAATTGTTTTACTTCTTGCTTATGTTCTTTGAGTCAACTTGTGATGCACTTTGCTGTATGAATATCATTATTCAATTAAAACAGGGGATAGCCACCAAAGATGATTGTCGCACTTAGTGGTGTAACGTATACCCCCACTTCGGGTATGGATACAGGATTCTAGGGGTTCCAAAACCTGACTGATGTTAAGTACGGCTTGGGGTGCAAATCCTGACTTTGCAGGGGGTTGGGTCAAAATTCTCCGTTACGTCGCTGTCGGCACCTTTGGATGAACATAATTCTGGAGTACAGTCAGATAAGTCCGGGTTATATTATTAGATCTTTTGGATTGGTTGGTTGTAAGGAATTCCAAGAAATAATCTCACACCATCAACTGTCCATTTTCATGTTTTATAGTTGCAACCAGAAAGTTATATATATATATATATATATATATATATATATATATATATATATATATATATATAGACCAATCCTCGCCAAACATAAACTCTTCCTACAGCGATAAACAAAATAAAAGGTGATTGGTAGGACCAAATTATTTATCTCAAATCATCGACGTTCCAGTTCGATGCTCTTTGATCCCAGTACGTATTTTGTTGGTATTGATGTCAATAATGAAGAGTTAGAGCTTTGAACCTTGGATTTGAAAATGCAACGCGGGAACTCGCGTAAAATTTATCTGCTTGTAATGCAAAATTTGAATACTGTTATTTGCTTAGGTGTAATTTCTGTTTTTGAGAAAGAACTCGCTCTATTGCCAATATCTGTCTGATAATTTCATTTTTCCGTCTATAGTTTCCACGTTTAAAAGTAACAAGGTGTTCTTTTTGATGGCTGTAATTTTAGAAATTGTGACCACTTGATAATTATAATTTCTACTATTTTCAGCAATGAAGGCCAGTCAAATAATAGACGAGCCTCAATAATCATGCTTTCCCATGAATTGCTGAAATCTGACATTTTGATATAATATTATACATTTAAATGCCTAACCTGTTATAGTATATAATTGACTGTCTAACCTGTTCATAGCAAGTAGCAAAAAGTGACGCTCATGCTATTTACTCTACAATACTGCATAAGAGTTTTTTCAGTTATTTCAGTAAGCGTGTTTCCGTTATTTTGTGTCTCATTAACATTTGATTAATTATTCCTTTTAAATGAGATTTTTAAGCAGTTGCATTGTGTTTTACTGTTTTACATAGTAAAATTTCAAAGTATAATTTTCTTTTTTCATTTCTTAAATACACTAGAAAATTAAGAGCTACGGAATCTGTGCAACATAATTGAAAGCGTTTAGAAATAATCGAAAAAAAATTATCATTAAAAATTATTGAAGGACAACGTACATCACTGAAATGTGAAGCAAATTCTAACTATAAAGTATTTAGTTAAAATACATTTTATTTCTTAAAGAATAATTTTTATTTTTTTTTAAAGAATATATATTTAGCGTCTTATTATTACGCATCAGCTATGAAACTACTTATATTATAACGGTAAATGGTTTATTGAAGATTTCACAGTAAAATGGAAAGATACAATACTGAAAAATACTTCAAATTGATAAATATATAACCAAATGTTATTTGCATTTGAAAATTTTTTAGGACACAAATAAAATGGCTGGGATTAATAAAAAGAATTTTCTTGTAAAAAATTTGCATTTTCTTGTTTCCTACCATAGTTAAATATCGAATGGATAATTTTGAAAAATTGTAAGACTCAGGGGTCTTGTGTCGTGGCTTATATATACAAATATTAATTAAGAAATTCTGTAAAATAATTATACAGATGATAACAAATAGATGCTTGTAATACAAAATTAACTATAATATTCTATTTCTCCATTGAAGTAAAAATATTCCATCTCTAATCGAAAATAAGTAAGAAATGAAAAGGTCTAATACTGTAAAAGCTTTCTGCAATTCAGTGAAAAAAATTTAACATGTTTATAAATTTTAAACTTTTATAACAGTATAAAAGAATTTACCTTTATTATTTTGATTTGTTAGCAGTAAATGTTTGTTTGGGATATTTAGTCTTACATGCCTTTTTTCTTGAATCTCTGATTTATTTATTGCACATTTTCTATCTCATAGATAATATTTTAAGTGCCATAAATTTTTAAAAGGATAAGGTATACGACAAAAAGTAAACTTTCTTATCTAAATGACCTCGGATTGAGTTACTAACATTGAAGGAAATATTCGAAAGATAAAGCGTCTTTACTTTCCAAACTACGAAGCCTGAATTTTGAATGAAGGATTTTATCGAGTTTGGATGATTTGGGGTTTTCAAAAAAGTATAAAAATATTTGACATATTATTAAATTTTGATTATCATTTAAAATATTTTAATACAAAATGGAATTATACCAGGTATATCGGAACAAAAAAAAAAAATAAGTAAAACTTACATTAATTTTTTTTTTTCATTAAAAATTTTGGTGACATTTATTTATTTATTTTTGAGGGCTGGATACAAATAACTTCTGAAACCTAAAAGGATGTGGTAGCTTTCAAGTTAAAGTCTTAAGGTTGTAACGGGTTCTATTCGCGATTCGGACTAATCCTCCAGGGGAAATACTTTTGCCGACATATAATTATAAAACCTCTTTCTGTAAAAGGACCGTGATTTATGTTAATGAAGGTTACTATTTAAAGTCAAGTGAAGAGGAAAGTTGGAGATGGTCATTGTTTTCATGCTGGGATTAAGATTTCGAAGAGAAAGAAGTTAATATTGGAATCATCGTAGTTCAAGGTGAAAAAATTAGACGGGCTATTAAAGTACTCATATAATTACTGAAGATTAGGTATATTAATGTTATACATAAGATTTACATTCTAGATATTCATACTTGTATTTAAACTAGTTTGCTCCCTATATCTAGTGTCGAATTTAGATAGTGATTAGAAAGCTGTAATAAAGTATATATTTTAAGAAAATGCCTCATTCCACTTGGTGAACCTTCACACTTTAGCGAGCGACAGTTCTCTACAAGGTTATGCGAGTGAATGCAGTCAAGGGTTGGAAATGATTTTATCAACGGCATTCGGAGTAGTAGTGCTGCTACACATTAATTAAAACCTGAACTTTAAAATTATCTTATGGGACGATGCGCAAGTTTGATGAATGAGATACCGACTCAAGTATTGACATCATTGATCTAATCGAGATATGCAATCAGGATATAATAGCTGGTTACGCATCTCATTATGTAACATTTATTGAAACATTAAAATGTTCTCTCAATTTAAATAAACTTTAATAAAAATTAAATAAAAAAATTTTACTAATTTTTTAAATGTTATTAAAATAAGTGTTTAATTTAAAGAGTTTCTGTTATTTTATTGTCTACACAATAAAATATTACAATAGCATCCTTTTAATTATTTTTTAAAACTAATTTAATATTAGAAAGACATTTTTGCAAATAATTTATTCAGAAATATACTTTAATGCAATGATGTTAATATGACGGTGTACCGAAACTCAACGTCAAGTGGGCATGGGGTTAAAGGGGAACCCATACCAGTTCTGGAAAAAAAAGAAAAAATAATAATTCCATATCACTTGGTTAAGTGATGACTGGCATATTTTTGAAAATGTGGAAAATCGACACCCTCCATCACCAGTGCCAATTTAAGCTCATTTCGGGCCCTGGGGGCAGAAGATCTACAGGCCCCTTTGACACTGAAGGATCGAAATTTGTAACCAGAAAATCTGGTTAAATCCAGTTTATTCGGGCCCTGGGGCACCCGCCCCAAGCGCCCAATGGATATAACACACAAACCAGCACTGTCTATCATATCATCAGGAACTGTTACCTTACATTTTCCAATTTTACATGAGAAGTGTATTGGTATGTTACATTAATTTTTTCATTAATGTGATCTAATATAGCCGTGCTATTAATCATATTTGAAAAAATATGCTATTCATTTTTTAACCAAGTAAACGGAAATCTCCCACCACCAAAAAAAAAAAAAAAAACTGATATGAGCCCCCTATCTTTCACCCCGTTCCTGCTTGACTTTGAATTTCGAGACACCCTGTATAGATTTATTTTTGAATCACCAATTTTATAAATAAAAAATGAGTACTTAAAAATATAAATTACAACATCTTTCAATACATTTCTTAATTAATAAAAATTCATTTCTCAGTAGATTGTTAAAACATTTTAAAATCAACCAGTAATATTTTATCTTGCATTATTTTCTCCCATGTAATTTAATCAACAATTTATCTCCTTCTAAAATTAGGCAAAATAGATGCTTAGGACTTTTGATGAATTCATCTTTCTTGTACAATAAATGAAATATTTATTTTTACTTGAAATATATAAACAAAAATTGACGCAGAAGCGAAAGGCTATTAATAGCATTTTTATCATTTAAACTTTCAACAAAGTAGCCTATTCCAAATAGTTATGTGTATGAAATTGGCAATTAAAATTCCCCTTGTCCTTTTTAATATTGTAGAAGTTCATTAAGTAAGTCGGCAAGAGAAATAAGACATTCATCATTCATCCAGTTAAAATTGAAATTCAATTGACTTATTCAATACACACGTATTGTATAGAATCATTTTAAAATCGGCACTTGAAATTCGACTTTGTTGGAGCCAATTATACTACAGATGATATATTGTTTTCAACGCAAAAACATTTTTCAAATCAGTGAATTTATTTAATTAGAATAATATGTAACGAGTTTACAGACACGATGTGCATATTTTTCCGTACCATCGTACGTATAAACTATTTCGTTATACCTATCTGAATACTCTTAGATCATTGTGTAAAGTTTACTTACGTCTAACGGTTAATCTTTTCACACCTAATAGACTCCAAAGTTAAGATACTGATAGCTAGAGGTCAGTAAGATCAGATCTAAGTATCGTGATAGCACAAGTACAAAGCTTTTTCATTATATTTTTCGATCGAACATGTAGCGATAAAAAATAATGTAAAATATAAATACTAAAACAAAATCTCATAATAACTATTTTGGAGTTAGAAGTTTTTCGATAAAGACCAGAGCTCCTTTCAGGCACTTGAGAGAGTCTGACAAATTTATCAAATAAGAGCGCCCGGCGTCGCTCAGTTATTTTATTTGGTGACATAGCCCGTTAACAAGATACACGCGTATCTCTCCCCTCTCCTCTTCCCCAGAGCAATTACTTAATCAGTTTACTTAATGTCATAAGTAGTAAGCTTATCTTATCCATTTATCAATGCAATAAATTTGATTATGGTTTATTTTTTCATAATAAATGTTTTTAGTCTCCTATAGCGCTCTGTTAAAAATTCGTCTACATTTAACGTATCGATAATTTAATAAGTTCTAATAAATTTTCTACGAATTCTATTCTTGTAATGCTTTTAAAATAACTTTGCTATAAAAAGAGTTTTTTTCCTATTGCGTCATAACATTAAATTGAAAGAATACAGAGAAAAATTAGTTATAAAAGCTTTTGATGAAGACTTTCAAATTTTATTTCTGTCATTGTGAATAAAATAAATATTTTTGTTATTTATTAAAGTAAACTTTTTGAAATGATCTATCAATAGTTTATGAGGAGAGAATGATCAGTTATATTCTGTTCCAAAAGAGATTTTTTTTTCACTTTAATTACATAATTTTACTAGGATCTAGCGTGTCATGAGTTCGAGCCCAGTTCCGCTGAAGATTCGCCGTGCAGAGGGACTGATGCACATTAAATCTGTCGAAGCGCAAACGTCCTCCCTTTGGTGTGTTGGGGAAGGATAGGGAGCGGGGTGCCAGCTCAGGTGTCATTTGTGTCATTTGACCGTGGTTCAAAATTTCTAGGTTCTTCGCCAATAGCCCTCGTGCAGCTTTATAGTGCGATGTTAATGTTACTCTCTTTTTCTTTACTTAAGGATTTGTGAATCCTTTTTATTTAACTTCAGAAATCCAATAGCTTTATATATAAATCCCTATCTCATCGTTCATTCAACTACAACGCTGTCTAAAATTGTGTTTTGCTGGCTTAAAAAAATAAGATCTTATTAATTTCTTAAATTTTTTTTTAAAATTAACAAAAACTTCACTTAAGATGTCTGGAAGGTTTAGCAATCAACTTACTCCCATTGTTCATGAATTAAAAAAAGGTTTAATATATAAAATGAAAATTCAAATGTCTATGTCTCTTATAATATCTATGTCTATATTATTTATATATCTATGTCTCTTATTATTTATATTATTTTTTTGCTACAAAGAATATTTGTGATAACATGAGAGATAGTGTTACTCTTATAATGACCATTTATTTTACAGCCTGAACTACGAATTCTTTTCTTCAAATATATCAGTGAAAACCAGTGGCGTAACGGAGAACATTTGGGCCCCCCACAATGCGGGTTTTCGGGGTGTACGTTACACCACTGGGCCTCCCTGCAAAATCAGGTTTTGGTCCCTAAGCCGAATCTTACAAATGATTGCAAAACCATAACATAACATAGGCTTTGGTCCCCCTAGTATCCTGCCCCCCCCCCCGCGATCCAGGGGTTGCGTGGGAGAACGTTACGCCACTGGTGGAAATGTGTGTGTGTGTGTGTGATGGCAATTTAAATATCGTATTATGCATGTATGTATTTTAAATTCGGTCCCATGAATTTAAAAAAGCATTTTTGGCAGAAGTTAAGAGAAAGCAGCTTTTCTACCCTAGAAAATCACTATCGTAGATTACTTGCACAAAATTCTCATTACTTAAGAATTTATTACAAATAATCCTCAAATTTCTTCTAATTTTTCTAAGTAATCTTTAATTTAAAAGTACAAAGAGTGTAATGGCTTTGTTATATAATATAAAGAAAACTCTTTAACATATTGAAGTGCTAAGATCATATTTACGAGCCAACCACTGAAAAAAACCATGCATCTCGATAACCTTGCTAATGCTTTTCTCGTTCTCCATGACACGTATCAATATTTATAACACCCAAAACTTGCTGAGATACGCCAAATGCAATCTCTATTATTTTTAGAGTCCAGGTTTCAAAGAAAATTCCTTACAAAACTATATTTAACTACTTTCAGCCTACTCCAGAAACTTGCGGTAAAAGCCCATCAGTGACTCAGTGAAGTGAATGCCGAGGCAGTTACACATTGGCAATTTGTAACGACTAGAAAGCTGTTACAGATGTACATAGACTAAACACTCGTACATTTCACGAGTTGTCCAAAAAATCGGCATGGAATACGAAGAACTGATGAAAAATGGCTCGCTTAGAAGAACCCTTCCTCTTCACGAAATAAGGTGAAGGAATTGATAAATAAATTGGTCTGTTTGAAGGCTCGGCTTTAAAAATGAGGCGAGAGGAACACCAAAAATGAGTCACTTAGTTTAAATAGAATAACACGGAAGAAGTGCAAATACTCATAGTACAGAGAATTTTTTAAAAAATGGATAATAATTATTAATATATATAAAGTAATTAATTAATTTTTTCAATTTATAAGAGTGTCAGTTAAAAAAAGCTGTGTAAAAATTGTGATTGTGTAAAAAAATTTCTCTAGTGATACATACATTCATATGTAATGTATGGATCAGATGGTATTTTTTTTTTGTTGTGAAATGTAGTCGTGGCAGTAAATAAAACTTTTTGATATTGATCCCATCATCGTTTATTTGATTTTAACATCAGGAGATTTTTTTTGAGCATGTTGTTTGCTCAAGTACAAAAATACAAAAGGGGAATATTCATTTTCTAGACTTAAGTACTCAAGGTAAAACAGGGGAAAACGTAATATAAAAAAATATAATCAAGAGTTATTTATAGAAATTACATCAGCGTTTAATTATTAAAAAAATAAAGAACACTTAGCAAGGCTCATGTAGGCTATTATGATATTCTTTAACAAGGAACCCCCATTAAATTGGTCAAAATATAGGTTTTAATCCTTTTGTGCGAGAGGAAATGATACGTACTTTGAAATAGAGCATTCAGAATTTTGATTTAGATATTATTAAATAGAGTTACCCTACCTAGGTATTTCATCATGCTGTATGAATATAAACTGTTTATATATGCAAATTATTGATGTCTGAGTTCTAGCATTAAGTTTTCGATTGTATTAAAAAACATTCTTATAACCCTCGCCTTTTAATATAAATAGGACAGGACTTGTATTTCTAAAATTGAAGAAGAATTATCTTTTACACTCCGGTAAGCCCCTCCCACAAAGTGGATCTTCGTAAAACCCATTTTTAGGGGATCTTTATTTAACAAAATAAAT
This sequence comes from Trichonephila clavata, assembly GCA_019973975.1. NCBI lineage: Eukaryota > Metazoa > Arthropoda > Arachnida > Araneae > Nephilidae > Trichonephila > Trichonephila clavata. The sequence continues at coordinate 8,402 of BMAO01028189.1, read as the reverse complement.
TAGCTTGTCAAATTTCAAGTCTAATAGTTCAAAAACGATAATATTTATCAAAACGCCTCTTAAACCCCTGTGGGGGGGATTTCGGCAAAACCCTTTTTTAGGGCGGAACTCTACTTTATGAAAGAAGCCTTCTTGCTAAATGTCAAGTCTGTAGGTCTTATAATTTAAAAATGGCAATATTCATCCACAACGCCTTTTAACCACTCGCACCTCCCCTTAGAATTCGATTTTCGCAAAATCCCTTCTTAGTGGATCCCTTCACCATGATAGGAATCTGCCTGCCAAATTCAAAGTCTGAAGGTATAAGCAGTTCCGGAGATATTGGGATAAGTAAATGAGTGAGTCTCTTTTCTTCTTTATGTACGTATATAGATACGATTCGAATTTTAAGTAAATATTAATTTTAAGTTGTTACATATGTACACCATTTTCAGGAATTGAAAGTATTTTATTGAAGTATATAAACATCTATTTGAAACAAGAAGTTATGGAGTTATCTTAACTCGTTGATTTCTTATTTTTTGTAGCAAAAAAATGTTGATTGCCTCATAACTAAGCCATGTTCGAGACTTGATAAGGGATACATATATATTGAGAATGAAATGTCTGAGTAATCAAGATACAAATACTTGATCGCGCCCGAAAGTCGCGAGCCCGAAGGTCTCGAAGGATGTGAACCCACAATCATCGCCAGTCTAGCATTTTCATTGAAAAAATGCAATATTCATCCACATTATCCGGTAAGGATGGCCCTAGACGACGCCAATTTCATCATGCAGTAATGCGGTTCAAAATACATCCAATACGATGTTCCAAATTATACGAAATGTCTTTCAAAATGATACGATACCAACTAAGTTTGTTAATTTTCTTATATAAATTTAAATGAACAAAGGGTAAAAAAATTGATGAACAAGAAAATTATTTCGAGTATAGGAGAATACATATCTTACTATTTATAAAGAAAAGTAATGAAATTTATTGTTTTTTAAATTAATACAATTAGATCACAAATAAACTTGGGTACTATGATGTTCTAAATTATCCAATAAAAAATCGTCTAGGGAAAAAAATGATACCCTTGATAACTTTCTCGATTCGTGTAGAGGGGCATGATGCCTATTAAATGTGAGGAGATTCACCCTTTGGCGTGGTATGGTAGTATGGAGGGTAAAACGACGCTATAATAAACACTAACTCACTATAACAAGTAGGCAAAATTGGCTTCACTGTTAATTGTGTTCACTCTGATGAATTAATTATATATATATATAAACATAAGCGCTTTTTTAAGTATTGGAGCTTTTTTTTTTATCTCAAATAAGTCTAAATTTTAAATTTCGTAAATTCTTGCAACATTCGAATTTTAAGAAACAAATTTCCTAAATTTAAACGCGTCTTTCAAATATATACAGACATAATAAACTAGGAAGAAACTATTTCTATATAAACTAAGAAATATTTTATGAATAAGAAAGCTTGTTTTTGTAGAAAAAAACTTGGCTTTACCTTTTTAAAAGGCAATTAATGCCACGAGAACAACACAAAAATACCATGAATGTTTTTTCTTTCCTCCACTTGTTTGACAGATCTACTAAGATCGGTCTTCTTATGTGTTTGACTGATGTGAAAGCTTTGTTCTTTGTGCAGACAAAACAAAAGACACAGATTTACAAACTAAAAAGAAAACCGAACTTCAAGTAGCACCTAAAACGGAATACCCCTGTAAACAAACTTTACTCATGAAAATTTTCTTTAAAAAAACTAAGAGAACCGTTTCTAAGGTAATTTAAGAAACATTTTCTCTTTTCGTCTTAACAACCGTTCCCTTTTTCTTATTTGAATTAAGTATAATACAATTTTTTTTCAATGCTCAGGATATTAACTCTGGAGTTCGAATCTATGTATGCTTATATATATATATATATAAATGGACACATTGATGCCGTTAACGATATTCAGTGACTATGAATAACTGATTTTAACAACAAACGGAAAAAAAAACTACAAACATAAAAAAGCGTTAATAATATTACAAAAATTAATGAAAAAATTATTTGAACTATCATTAGTTAGAACAACAACACTACAGTAGTACATCAGCAATATATAATTATGATTATGAACAAAAGAAAGTATATGGGACTTAAGAATGCTTGAAATGTACTTTTAAATGAAAAAAAGTGGAAATAAATATTAAAAAAAATTAATGCAAAATACAAAAAAGATTAAATTTTTTTTAAGAACAGTATCAATAGATTAAAAATTTTAATTTAAACTTCTTATGGATATTTTATTTATTTATTTTATATTATACTAGTAATATCATGACGGTGTGTCTTTCTCATATCTGCATAAACCAAGTAAAAAAAAAATTATATAATTACTGTTTTTTTTTAGTTACTCCTTTAACAGAGTTTTCTACCTATAAAAGTTTTTCAAAGTAATAAAATTATTCAAATTTTACAAAACATACAACATTTTAAAAGATTTATGTGAAATATTTCTAAGGTATTGAAATATACAAACTAACTAATTCAAGGTGGCATGTTGTTTGAACATTAAGTGTCATTTTAAATGACTAAAATAAGTTTAAAATCATCTGGAAAAGATTAAAATATGTTATAAAAACATTCAAATACAAATTATTTTACAATGCAACCAGTAAAAAACACTAGATCCAAAAGTATTGAGAAAGCATATTAAAATACTATCTTTTTGATAATAACAAATATCTTTGTACAAGGACCCTACATTTGCAAAAGGCAAAATGATTGATTATTTCATATATCTAAAGCTTCTAATTCAAGCGATAAATACTAAAGAATATGGGATAAAATCATTTTAAAATTTTTTGTAAGGGAAAGAATTTATATCTTCTACATTAATTTCAAATAATATTAAAATTTAAGTGTTTAATTATTTAAATACAATACTTCAGAGAAAACTACAACAGCGTGGAATATATATATATATATATATATATATATAAATTACATATTCAGTTACAAAGAACATCTGATCTCTTAGGTTCTGGTTTTGTTATGATGCGTACGAAGTTGTATCAGATCTAACTGCTCATGTCCATCCGGATATCCGTTGGCCGGACATAAATAATCATAAGTATTCGGAAGGAAGAGTACTTTACAAAAGTTATCTTTAAAAAAGACGATTACCAAGGAAAAATTCCTTGAATCCTTGTTGACATGTGCCTTACAAAAAAAAAGTCTCTTTAGATATTCAAACAACTCTAACTTTTATGCATTGAGGAACAGAAAGTAACACATCAATTGTGAGTCAAGCCAGCATTTTATTGATACAAAATATGCTAAAGCAAGCTGTATGAATATCTGTGTTTTATATTCCACATATTACAAAAATTACTACGCTGTACTTTATTCATCATGAATTTTTAAAATAAGCTCTTTAATTTTTTTAATTAGACTGGATTCGGATATGTTCAGTATTTATTCAAAATATTCTTCATTTTGCTTGCCCGCTGTGTCTACCAATCTTTTATATATATTCTGAGAAATGACTTTAATACATATTTAAAAAAACTTAATTTACTGAACGAGATTTCTATTCAATTATAATAATTTACAAATGCTACGTATTTAGAGTACGATTTATAAAAGATTTACTAGAGAGGGCGTTAATAATATTAAATTGGTTCTTAACACAACCTAACATGCTCTATATTAAAGTGTTACCATTATGTGTGATTTTGTCGAAATTTAAACAAAATATCTCTTTTGAGCCTCAAGTATACCGACATTTGTGTCAACAAAATTCAATTTAAGGGAAGCTTTACTTTTCTGCTTCCATTTAAAGGATGAAAAACAGTTGAAGGTCATCGAGTGCTGTGTGAAGCTTAGGGAAACCATTCTGCATCAATTTCAGCTTGTTAAAGCTGGTTTAGACGGGTTAAAAGTGGTGATTTTGACCTGGAGAATAAATAACTTAATGGATATCTATAACCACTTAAACAAGCAGAATTGGAGGCAACTTTGAAAGAAAATTTGAGTTAAACACCAGAAGAACTTGCAGAATCTTTGTGAGTGACTCAACAAGCAATTTCATTACACATAAAAGTCATGGGAATAGTTCGAAAGCAAGGATATTGGGTGCCGTACGAATTAAAGCCAAGAGACGTGGAAAGATCTTTCACTTGCCAACAGCTGCTCCAAAGACAAAAACGGATAAGTTATTTTTTGTGCCAAATTGTAACTGGGGATGAAAAGTGGATTTATTACAATAATCCAGCGAGTAAAAAAATCTTGTGCTAAGTCATACTCTGTATTTGGGGAGAAAATCATCAGGGTGAAGCAAATTACTAATAGCTAAAACTGAATGGAACCATCATTGGGTATCTCTATTGACTACAAATGATGCCTCTGAGGAAAATTATGATTAAAGGAAAAATGGGTGGAGCATGAGCAGACATACACCGGTAATACGAAACCATGTGCGACAATGTCAATAAAAAACTACTTGGAAACAACCAAAAATGGGATATTTTACCCCTCTCATCTTATTCTCCAGACATTTATCCTTCATACTACCATTTTTTTCGACTAATAACCCTTCGGAGGGAATAGCACTTTCGTTTTTACGAAGAATGAAAAAAAAGCTGAATTTCGGATTGCTTCTAAAGACCTGTAGCTTTTTCAACGCAGAATGCGTTTGCAGCCAGAATGATAGGAAAAGGAAGTGAATAGGGATGAACCCTGCATTAAGTAATCACTTTGCTACTATTTTTACATAATAAACAAGGGCCTAGCTACCACCGTATTAAGGATACGGGGTCCCCATGTTACAGGGGCCCCAACAATTGTACCTACAATCCCACTAACAGGATTCTCATATCAAAAAAAGCACCGAAGGATTTTTGATACAGGGTCCACTCAGAACTAGCTACGCCAGTGATAATAAAACTGCAATTTTTACAAAAATTAATGTACAACTTACTTGCATATCTAATTGTTTAAACTGTCAAATGTTTTTCTATGAATAATTTCTGAAAAGTGATGAAATGAATATCTACATGCCCTTAAGTATAGTACAAAAATTGAAAGACAAACTTAAGAAAATTTATTAGTTCTACAGTTTGCTCCGGTTTCTTCACTTCTCTTTTTCTCTTCCTGCAAAGTTAGTTAAAAAGTTAAGTAATTTTTGTAATATGCTTAATATAATGTTATAACACATGTTAAGGATGTATCATTGAAGCCCAACTAATTTTTATATACAACACATTTTGTTTAAATAAACAATAGATATGAATATACTTATTGGAGAACACTCCGTAATTAATCATAACTTAAAAAAAATAAAACGTATCACTTAAACTTTTGTTGAAAGTAGTTAAGAAACTATGTACTAGCTGAAATTTAAAGTGATACATATAGAAGAAGTTATAAGAGGGTACAATATGAAAGATATCTTTCCATATGAAAGGTATTGCGGGATCATAATTTGATTTAAAATCATGTAATATTGTAGCAAATATAAAGCCTTTTATTGTTAGAAATTATTATGTTATTTAATTCATAATTCGGTAGCTATGTTATTTAATATTTTTTTTTATTTCATGGATATATGTCTCTCGGTGTGCCAGGTCGTAAGAGAATAATTCCATACAACCGAATGTCTAACTGTGTGAGATGTCGGACAATTGCTAAGTCTGGAATGTGAGCTTCATACCCCTAATCTCAAGCAGAACTCGTCATAGTGCCAGGGCAGTGAAAAGTTTTATTACTCAGTATAAGCAAAAAAAGAGGTTTCACTACTAACAGATCACAAATAGGGACAACACCACATAAAGATCGTTGTATTGTACATGTGGTAATTTCTGATAGATGAGAAATTGTGCAACATGGAGATGAGTAAGAGTCACTGATGGTTACTTCGTGAACAAGCAAAATGCTGAACACTATTTACGTTCTCGAACCCCTTTGTGATGGAACTCATTGACCTAATTTAACTGTCAATAAAGGCTACTTTAATTTACTGCTATAAACATCTGGATAAGCAAATGGTGGACAATTGTGTTCAGCGACGAGTTTCGATTCTGCTTGGGGTTAGAATGATAATCGACAATGTGTCGTCTTTGTTATACAGAAACAGTTGATCCTGCTATGATTTCGGAGTCCCACATTAGTCCAATGGATTACTGGTTCTGAGAGCAATCTATTACGATAGCAAGACTGATTTGGTGGTTGTTAGTAGTTCAATGAAAGTTTGCTAATATGTGGATAGGGTGGTATAACTTGCTGACATATATTTTACGTTCTCAATCCAAAATGGTACTTTCCAAAATGATAATACCCCTCCTCATACTGTAACTATGACACGACAAACTTTTCAAAGCAATACATTACTAGACCCCAGATTTTCCTCCAATAGAACATGTCTAGAATGTTAGAATTTGTAAAAAAATCGTATATGTGTAAAGTAGAAAATTTGTGTGAGAATTTTGCTTGTTTGTGTCACCATCCGTCTCTTCTTTAATCAGAAATAAACTTAGTTTTCAAAAACTTACACACACATATATATAGCACACTGATAATTTTTTTCAAAATTCCACATTTAAAGTAAAATTTCCTAAAAATATCTAATATTTTTTTAAATCCACCCCTTTAATGAAGCACATTAATTTATAATAAAAAACTATTTGAAAATAGGGGGTCATATTATTCAAAATTTTAAGAATTTTTCAGATTATTTTTACAATTGTTAAGAAACCATACAAATCTCGAATACTCCAAACTACACGTTTTCTTTTACATTTTGCTTTCTTGAGGTGTTTGAAAGCCAAATACTTTCAATATTGGGATGTATTGCCATTTTATCTTTGATTTCTTCTATTTCTTTATGTTTTTTATTCCTTCAATTTCTAAATTACGTTATCATTCCATTCCATAGAACATTTTCGCATAACATTACGGTTTTCGCGAATCTTGATTGTTGACGGTGTCGATATGTAACCTTACATAATGATTGTTTATTAAAACCCCCATTAAAAACTTACACGTGGGCTTTTAACGACGGATCTAGTAATTTTGAACTATGATCAAGTGACGAGACGACACCAGAGCTTGCACCCTTCTCTTCAAACTTCTCCACCTCACCAACAACCTTACATTGGAAACAAAATGTTGGTGAGTTGCCATATACTATTCAATAGGAAAAGTAAGTGATCTTTTAGCAGATAGAATGTATTATTTTATTTTTTCTAATTGATCAATATAATAGAAAATAAGGATGTTTTAATGCGTTTTTCAGAATTTTTTTTTATCCTTTCAACAATATTATGGGGATTTTTTCTTTTTATCTTTTCGAATTATTTTTCATATAATATACATCAAAACTCTCAACTGAAATGAGTTATGCTCTCAATCTTTTGTGGCGACCCCTTTGCATCCATTAAATTAAAAATTACTACTTTTTTTCAAAATCTTCTCATACTGTAATTTGTGTATCATACACAAATATTTTTCAATTAACGGTATTTTAGATAGTAAAAATCAGCATCTTCCTAATACTAGAAATTCGTCCGTTTACGAATATAAATTTGTATTGAATTTCACATTTTCTGTTCTCTTCTAGAATATATAAATATTTTATCTTTTTTTTAATACATATTGCCAGTTCTTCAGAAAGTAGAAAAAACTATGCTTATTTTTTCTCATTAATTTTAATATTGCATACATATAGAACGTAGAAAGCGTTTGCATTTATTAGTTTTGTTCTTTGTGTAAAGAAATCGATTTCGGCAAACTTAGTTTAACTATCATCGATTCAGCTTCATTTTTCGCTAAAATCATCTGTAGTTTTATAAAGTATTTTAATTTAATTGCTCATTAGACGGTTGAAAAATTCTTCTATCTATTTTGTTATATTTTGCAACTATTAATAATAATTTAACTATTTATAATAGCCATTGAAAAAGTCAATATTTTGTATACTCGATATATAAATAAATATTTAACTTAATCAATAACATTTTAAGTAAGCTGTCGCTAAAATATTTGAAGTGTATTAAATAGTTTTTTATATTTGTAAGTTAAAAAAAGAGGCAGACTTATTTTATAAAATCCAGTTTCTGGAATTTATATTTTATATCACATAAAATAAAAATTTATAGAAGAACCCTCAATTCTCCGCGCTGAGTTTTTAGATTCAGCTGTTGTGTATTTACGGTTTCTTTGAATAATACTGCTTAGTTATATGTTTTGGCCATTAACAGTTTGAAAACAAACAGTCTGAGGAGAGTCTTGGAAAGAGATTTATACGATTTACATTGCCACAACTAACAAAAGAAGACAATAAACTAAGTTTACTACAAAACTAGCTGCCATTTACCAAGACACTGAGTTTTTCAAGAACGTTTCCACCTGTCA
>BMAO01028188.1:0-84259 GCA_019973975.1 Trichonephila clavata | reverse complement strand
CTAACTGAGTGAAAAAACCACTGCTTATAGATAAAAATGCAAGTCTTGTACGGGAAATACGTAACCGTACACGTGTATGTAGGTAGAGACAGCAGAAAAACAGGTTTAAAAGCGCGTGTAAGTTAAAACGTATTTGCCAGTACACCTCGGCAAATTTCTTGGTGTTATTTTGAAGCAATCGATTCAATTCAAATTGTAACAATAAAAATGAGTAACCACCAACGTTTTAGATGAAGGAATGAGTTGGTGAATTGTGGGGAGGATAGAAGCAGGCCAATGTCAAATCCAGATTTGTAGAGAGTGCAATTTAATGCTCAACGTCGTGTGTAACTTATGGAAACAGTTCCAGGATACTGGATCCATCGAGAGAAAGCCTGGGCAAGGTCGTCCAACAGCCACAACGGCCAGAGAACATCGCCATTTGTCGATTTTAGCGAGGCGTAACAGAGGGGCTACAGCTTCTCAGCTGTCTCGTTACTTGTATACAGCGACAGGAACCAGTGTATCAAGGTGACTGTTTCAAAAAGACTTTATGAGAGAGGGTTGTTTGCCAGAAGACCTGCTGTTATAGACTCCCGTCTACAGACAGAAGAGTCCATTAAGCATGGTACAGATAGCCTAAAGATTGGAGTATGAATCAATAGACGACCATTCTATTCACCGATCAGTCCCGTTTCAGAATAAATACCGATTCTCACCGTACATTCAAATGGAGAAAACCAGGCACACGCTAACTACCCTCCAATATTTGTGAAATCGACAATTATGGTAGAGGAGGTTTAATGGTCAGGGCCGGCGTCATGTTGGATGGCCGTACACCTTTCCATGTCTTTGAAAGAGACTCTATGACTGGTGTGAGGTATAGGGATGAGATCCTGGAATTGTGTGCCTTTTCAGGAGTGCATGTGGCCCCGAGTTCATTTTAATAGACGATAACATGAGGCTTCATAGAGCTCTTCTGGTTGACGAATTTCTACAGAGTGAGGATATTCGCCGTATGGATTGGCCTGTCAGGTCTCCAGACCTCAACCCTATAGAGCATGTCTGGGACGTTCTGGGGAAGGCAATCGCCCCCCCCATTAGAACTATCCAGGAAATGAAAACAACATTGCTGAATGAATGGGACCAATGGCCACAAGAACTGACAAACTGTCTTATTTCAAGTATGACATCCCGCTGCAAGGCCTGTATAGCTGTAAGAGGAGGCCATACCCCTATAAACCCATTTCTTTTGTTTATTCTGCAACCGCTCTTTTAAACCCTCCACCTCTAATGAGTGTTACGCACAATCATGCATGCGCATTGCAATTGTTGAATGGTTATTTATTTTGCATTGTATCAATGTATGTACATATCAAATTTCATTAAAATCGGCCCAGTAATTCTAGAGATAATCGATCAAATCTGAAAATTATCTTATGTTCTTACACCAATATATATATATATATATATGTGTGTGTGTGTGTGTAAGATCTGGAAAGTTTAGCTATGCAATTAAGTAAATAATAAATAGAAATAGAGCGAACTCTTTACTATCAAGTAGGAATTTGAGGGTAAATAAAGTTACTTAAAGTTTGAGCGAGCGCTGACGAAGAGAGAGAGCTTAAGCCAACATAATAGCTGATGACTCTTCGCTGCAATGTTGTCTTTTGTTCCACTCAGTTTCACGTCAAAGGGCCGCCATGTTGGCATGTTGGATTTAACATGTTGGAAGAATAATAAAGAAGTTATTTTAGAGATTATATATGCTCTCCTTATTTTACCACACACACACACACACACACATATATATATATATATATATATATTATATATATAATTTTACAGTTCAATTACTTATCTAAAAGATATTATTTCAGAATACCCCCGTGGAATATATTTTACTTATGTTTAATCATCACAAAATTTCGCAAAATTAATGAAAAATCGCCAATTGGAAAAGTGTTTCGAGATCCTCGCGTTTTTCACGTAGTGTAAAAAAAGCGCTATTAGGACGCAAATTTCGTTTTCGTCTTCGTTCCATATTTTGTCGTACCTTTTTCTCAGCCAATAATTATCCGATTGACCTCGGGTTTTCGGCATTGGGTCGCATTTGTGCCCTAGATGAGCCGAATCATATTTAAATTTAATAATTTTAATTTTTTTTAAATTTAAAAAAAAATTAATTTTTTTTAAGTATAGTACTATTTTCTGTTAGTAAAAAATTCATTAGTTGCATTATTGTAAAATACAACATGGGAAAAACGCGCTAAAATTACTTGGCCATGCCAATAATTGATATCTTGTTATTATTGTTATCGAACAGGCAAGCAAATAACTTTCTACAATTGACAACATATTGCACCAATAGAAGACATGTTTTTATTTGACGAATATCTTTACGGTACAGTACGTAGTAATAATTTTCTTAGTTCAAAAGAATTTTAAATAGCTTGGATACAATAAACAAGAAAATTTTTAAATTATATTTTAGGAAAGTGATATTTATTTTTTTCTTATTAAAAGATATAGATATTTGCATATTGTATTTAACGTAATGAAGGAATCAATAAATTTTAGAATAATTTTAAATAATAATAAAAAAAAACTTGCAAAGTATTTATCCTTAAATGATTACTAAGATATTAGACTGAGAAAGGTAAAATTTGTTTTAATAAAGTAGCAAGACATTATAAAATGCAAATACTTATGCATACAAAACGCGTGTATTCTTAAATTTAAAGTTGTATTTCATAATATCATTTAAACAACAGTTTATATATTCAGCACAGATAAATACAAATGTGTACCTTTATTGTGATTCTTTTCTCATGCATTAACTATTAATGCAGCGCTCCTAATACTACTTTATTTAACATCTTATGATTTACGCAGGTTCGATTATTTAACTAATGTCTGCATCATGATAGTGGTTAGTACTTCAAATCATAATGAAAGACAAAGCAAAATTAATGAATTACTCGGATTAAATTAAAAAAAAATTCGTTTATTACATTTAAAAAACACATCACGAATTTAGATTAAACGCTACTAAATTTTTAAGATTAAGAATATTATATACAACATTTCACTTATCTGGAACGGAGGCCAGGCGATGGGTGGTGCTTTGGCTTTTTGTTAAGTATATGTAAAAAACTCTCTCTTAATGTCCCGAGAAATGTCCCGGTTCCTCCTTTTAAGTGGGGGCAAATCACCCCTTTTTGCATCCGCAAGCCCTTTGGTCCTGCCTAGTCATTGGTCAGGAACCAAGCGCAAAGTTACAAATTTCACGACGACTCTCCAAATTTATGAGTCCATTCAACTTTCCTGACCGGGCGCTGGGACCCCCAACTTAGGAATCCGACAACATCCTGTCAACAGAAAATAAGGGGAATACACAAATTACATGTGTCTTGAGGACCATCTTCAAACCCGATCAGCATCTAAGCCTTCCAGCCTCCAAGCCACCCATCACTATCCATCATTTCAGAAGTATATACACATTTTTAAGAAGTGTATATGGATATTTTTATCTTTTAGTTCATTACAAAACAATGCATTTTTAATATATAATTTTGGATTTTTTACCACCATCTATTTATATTTTTATGTTTTTTATTTTGGATTATTTAATGCATCATATAGAATGATAGTATAGGAAAGGGTAAAAATTAAAACACTGTCGATAATTCCATAAGTATATAGCTTTATTGTACTAGTAGATATTTTTCTGATAATTAGATGCAAAGTTTTTAAACCCTCTGTCTGTAGCAAATAATTTGGAAGAAATTTCTCTGTGTATACTATTTTTGAAAAACTTAAATTTGTTTTCACGTGTAATTGTTAGATGCTAAATATTTTTTAGAAACATGAATTTGTATGTATTTGTACAAAATACTGAATGTATTAATATCCTCATAGAATGTATTCAAATTAAATCATTATTTCCTTTAATTTTTGGAAATTAGAAAAAGTTATCATCATAATGTTTCTGACAAGGTTCTAACTAAGAGATAAATTGTTTCATGAGTAAAATTTAATACTCAATTACTTGCCAAACAGCTAAAATGTTTAAAAAAACCCATAGTTTCTAATTCTGTATGTGTATTTTTTTCAAAAAAAAAAAGGTATTAAAGTTTTGGTTTGTAAATAAGCTTTTCAAATAACAAACATTTTACGTAATAAATACGAAAACTTTATCACAAATAGAATTAACAAATGCTATATATATTGTTCAAATGCTCTCAAGTGTACTTTGATAGTTAATAAAATTTACCCTATGATATTTAGCTTATTTTAATATTTCATTTCTGTATTGCAACAAAACATGTACTTGTTATGGTTATTAGTCTATTGTCCTTGTTCGCTTGCTTGAAACCAATGTTTTCTAAAAATTATCTATTGTAGAAAATCATGAATGAAAATTAATTATTTCAGTTTGTATAAAAATACGAATTGTTAGAAAAGAGAAATACAATGAAATGAAACCATAAGAAAAATATGAAAAAGCAGCGTATTTTCTGAATTGAAAAGAAAATTCAAATTAGACCTAAGAGATGAGGCTTTCTTTCAAAAGAGGAAGGTATTGTTGGGATTTTACACAATAACATTTTTCTTATCAAAATTAGACTTCCAAAAATAGAAATATTCATTTTTGGAAAATTGGAAAGATTCATATTCCTTATAAATGCTCAATACTCTCATTTGGAATAACTATATTAAATGAAAAAACTGCGGTAAGAAATAAAATTCTGGCGAAAATATTTCTGTTTCTTACGTACATTATTTATCAATTTGTGCATTTCTATCAAATAAGAGAATGAAAGAGAAAAAGCGAAATAAGAGCAAAAAAATAAATTTATTAAACTTAATCATAAAACAAATAAATTCGAACTATCTTATGTTTGCCATAAACAGAATTATTTATTAGTTTCTTAAAATAAGCTCCCAAAATGGAACAAAAAGGCATGTGTTTCTAATTATTCCATCTTTCTATATATATATATATATATATATCTCAGAAATACCAAAGCTATTTTTTTCTTCAAACAGAAGCAATCTATTAGTTTTATATTTCCTTGGAGGTTCCTTATTGTTTTTCTTTCATAATTCTCTAATAATAAGGTAAAATATTAAAAAGGGAAACTGGTGTTTGCTGAATATTTTTCTGCTTAGTAATTAGTTTTCTTTACACAAAAAGAATACAAATGAAAGTTATTTATAATAATAATTAGTATTCATAGCAAAAATTTACTGTTGTCCTATTATTCTTTTGTTTAATTTAAAAACAATACTTTCATATACAGGAGCTTAAGCTTTATCTAAAGCAGTTAGTAATTTTGTATGATAAACAGAGAGAAAAAAGCAAAAATTTGAACACAAACTAAATATTTAAGCACACAAAAACTTGTTTTCCAAAGTTCTATATTTTTAATTACAAGGTCTGTTCAGAAAGTATACGACCTTTAGCCATAAAAGAAATACCTTTGTTACTCTGCAAGTATGGAATCCTAATCCTCTTCAAAGTAGGTCACTTGTGTTTCCATGTACTTAGTCAAACGTTCCTTCCTCTACCGAAACACTTCTAAATGCTATCTTTTAGAATGGCGTTGTACTCCGCCGTCGCGTTCTGTATAATCTCACCTCTACTCTGAAAACTGGATCCTTTCAATGACATTTTCATTTTCAGGGAACATCTAGAAGTCACAAGATGCCAGATTCAGCATTAATCATGTTCAAAAGGTCCTGTGCAACAACAAGATGGAGTTGTTTCTGCTCCACCAGCAGAAGCTTGAAAACAAATACCGCAGCCACTCTGCGCATGTCCAAATCTTTACACAGATCCTGTACTGATCTTATCTCGTTCCGTAATCTTTCTTACAGTTAACCGATCATCTTTCATTATCAGATTCTCCTTTCCCTCTTCTCAACAGCAGCTACATTTCGTGTAGTTTGTGGCCTCCCTGAATCCTAGTCCCTCTACGTACGATCACTGTGATGAATCCATTAAATCACTCTTTAATTTGTGTGACCCTCATTGCATCGCCTCCAAAAACTTGCTGAACCTTACAAATTATTTCTCTTTGAGAAGCTTTGATAAACTCTGGTGCAGCAATCTGGTCTACGAGGGGAGCGCGAACATATTGAAAAGTCGAAAACAAAAGATAATTTAAGAAATATATTAATTTACTGAAAGTATACGAACAAAATACATTATGGGGGAGGCTAGAAAGAAAAGGAATAAATAAAAGCAAATACTCTGAAATAAGTAAATCCTTCGCAATCAATGTCAATGTCTTTTTATTGCATTCGAAGGATTTCGGGATAATTTTATGAATAGCAGTGCACAGAAAAGGTTGTACTTCGGAAAGGTGTGTATATACGTCTAGGAAATATAACACTTTGGCTGAGCGAGATGTCTATATAGGTCGGAGCATTTAAGAGACTAGCTCATATTGTAGCTTTAGCGTCAAAATATAGTATTATTGAATTCAATTCATTGTTATTGTATGGAGGTGGAGAGGAAGGCGTTGAAAATTGTGATTGAATATTGGGTCGTAAATATTGAAAGTTTGAGAAGCACTGGACTAGTGCTTTGGAACGCATAGAAAAACTTTAAGTAGCTGCAATACGCTGTCTCCTTTCACTGTGCGAGTGATGTTGCTTTAGAATCTCTTCTGTGTGTGTGTAAATGTCAAATAGTTTTTGAACAGATCTTGTATTCTAGGATGATATTTGTTTTTTGTATCATATGTTTATCTTGCAATACAATTGAAGAAAATCTTACGATAGACTTTATATTCAATTCTTCTTTTTCACTCAATTTTTTCTTCACTTAATTTTTTTCACCATGAATTTATTTTGTTCACGTTTTCTTCATATTAAGAAAAGAAGAATATAAATAAAGCAAAAATATATTGTGAATTAAAAATATATAATTTATAGAATATTTTTAAATAAATATAAACAAATAAAGATTCAGAAAATCACTCGCTAATAAACTACAGTTCTATAATAAACATAATTGCCAGTACATGGAAAAATTGTACCAATTCTAGAAATGTGGGGGAAATTTACCAATAGGAACGTATAGGGTACTAGTAGAAGCTGTTTTGAAATTGTAAATGTAGTGTTAATCATATGTAGCTCATTACCATTCATTTTCAAGCGTTAACAACTGCTAATACTGCAAAGATTTGTATGAATTCCACTTACTCCAAATATTCAAGCCAATTCGTATACCTCATCACAACAGTATACAGTAAAATTAAAATATTTATACCTAATTAAATTTTACCCAAATTCAGAAATCATTAAAAAAATTGTTCGTGACACGAGAATCCAAAAAAAATTAAGCTGTGGAAATTTGGAACATTATAATAGAATTTACAACTCATTGCTGTTTTAACTGTGGACAACTTTATAATGCATGTCTTATTCGTGACCCATCGTGGCATCTAGAATTCGAAATGCACTGAGCATCTATGCATTCATCCCAGATGATAATTTTACACTGTTTCAGCACTGTGGCCATGGATGATTGTTTTTTATGTTGCACACTGCATCTGGGTTATTTTGAATATTTAATGGCAGCTTAAATGCTGAATTAGCTGTTCTGCCTCCATCTAATAAAGTTGCTGCAATGCCAGATGATGCAACGGTCAATGCGATGCCATTATTTGATCGCATTTTGGTGAGAATTAGCGAAATGAGGAATGTTTATCCAGTTCCCCCTGGTGCATCCAAAAAAAAAAGAATCCACCTTGTCCTACTGAAACTGCGAGCATAATGCGATCATAAATGGTTCTTTGTTCCTCGGTCAGTAGCGGGACATAGCGAGTAATAATTGCTGCCATTTCTGCAATGTTGTACTGCAGTTCACGATTCACTTCAGTGTTCATTGAAGTAGTTGCACTTCGATTTGGCGAATATATACCGAAATTACTGAGTGGTAAATTGGCAATGACTATGCAAATATCCTCGATATCAATCACTGTTTCATTGTACATAGCGTCACTGAATGTTATCGTTTGATCGTTGAGCCGTGTGTACGATGTCGATGCAATATATCCTCAGTCATTGAATCTTTGTGATTATCCCACAACGTATCTGATCTGGCTGGGAAACATGTAGACAACACTATAGCGTATAGTAGACGAATTTGTATTGCTCTACAGTTCAATCCTGATTCAGTAAGCATACAGTCCCACTGGTTGCCGTCTTCCAGCAAGCCTAGTGCAAGGCATGCATCTTTATACGTTAGATACTGTTGTCCATTCACTTTACGTATATCTTTAAATAAGAATGAGCTGGTGACATTAACCAACAACAGTCGCAAATAAACACATCCAGTCTGCCTTGGATTGACTGTAAATACTCGCGCCAAGGTTTTTGATTTGAATAAACCGGGGCATGCCTCAATCGGTGTGCCTTGCTTGCGGGGCATCCATATTTTTGTTTGAGCCCATGTAAAATATTGTGGTACTTCTGAATAAAGTAGTTTTCGTGCAAAGGCACCAAAAGTATCTGCACGATTACACAATACAAAAAATTCGGTGAGTGTAGTTTTTGGTGGATTTATAGCACGATCAATCGCTGTCTCATTCGTGAAAAATACGAACTGGCCATTTTCAAGATGGACGGCTAAATGAATAACTGCTGGATCGCGTTCATGAATTTGGAAACCAAAGATACGCCAAACAGCTTCATTGGAGCTGATGTACCGGCCAATTTGGTAGAGCGTTATTTCATTGTTGTTATTCACCGGAGGAGCATTCACATTGGTATTTTCAATACGAAATGCAACCATATCACTTACTTTATTCACATACTTACAAAGGTATTTGATGCTCTTCACTGAGCTGCAGAACTCAACATTAATGTGAGCATTGAATGTTTTACTCAGCAGAGGCGAATATGGCACGACCCAACGATTGTCAATGCCAATTTCGGCGTTGTTGACATTTTTAGTAAATGATTGTTCGCCATTATCGGTATTTCTTCGACAATATATTGGATATCCGACGACATTTGTGATCGTATAGTTGGTAAAATGTTTAGAAAAACTCTTTGTACATTTTCCATCGGCCATGCAAGACGATGAGCGATTCGGATTACCGCATGGGCCATGAATCATGTTTGTTGTAACTATATCAAACAATAATTGATCAGTAGACGGATCTGGAATTTCAGCAGAAATTATACTATCGATTTCTTCAGGACGTAATTTGTCGATTAACCAAACCAAAATGTGTGCATGAGGTAATCCTCGTTTTTGCCATTCAACTGAATATATCCAGCAATGTGTGAGACCAAATACATGTAATTTTGTGATAAAATTCATTAAAGACTTTATTTTTTGTTTGAACACACGTGCTATTATGTCATGACGATGTATTGCATTTTGCCCTGCCGATAGCAAAGATGTAATCCCCGGCCATTTTGGATTACATGTAAACGTAATGAATAGACACGGTTGCCCGTATTCGCGAATAAAAATCATAGCATCCTGGATGTATTGTTGCATGTGACGTCGACTGCCTATGTACGTAGATGGTAGAATGACAGTTACCAATTTCGGCGGTGTCGGCGTTGCTCACAATAGCGTCTCGCAAGTGAATGTATTCTTCAGTATGCAGCTTTTGTTGATTACATCGTAAGTACCGTAGTCGTTTGCTCTCTATCTTCACGTACAAGTCGACCATGAATTGTTGACAAAGCTCACGACATCGTAGAATGACGTTGTCCTGACCGCGTCTAATCATCAGACGGTACGCATAATAATCCTTCGAGCTAACGTTCTTGTTTGATTCGGCTCCTGTAATAATACATTCATAAATATTAATTCAAATTAAGTAATGATGTTTATAATAAATTAAGTTTCATAAAACGAATGAAGTACCTGTTATGGGATCCTGTTGTTTAATATTTATACAATATCCGTCTTGTCCCTTCCAGTACATTAGCGGATATTGGAGAGCGTCGTATGAACGGTGTGTATCAGCAATGAACTCAAGATGATTATTTCTTCTTCGAATCACGATTTCTCGCGTAGCTGTACGGTCGCCAACCATGTAATTCCAGCAGCATCATCAATAACAGGTGCATTGAATCTACGAATGTGCTCTCCAGCTGGAGTTTTATCAGGATTGATGACAATAGTGTGATTTTCACTTTGTAATTTGTGCATGTGTGATTTGAATAATTTCAATAATTCATTGTGCTCATTCAATAAAGCGTCCAGTTCACCGATAATGCGTCTGGCAAAAAGAGAATTGAGGTTATTGTACCTACAACGTGCATCCACGCGATTGGCGAGGGCGCTTTCGGAGTCCTCACCACCCATAAAGTAAATTTGTAAAAAATTATGTGGTTCGTTCGGCATTGGCAGCAATGAGCCCACTTTGTGATAAACTTGTCCTTTGATTTTGAATGTTGAATTAAATTGTTGACCATTTGCAGCATTAATTTTAACTTTTTCTGTTGCTCCGAACGATGTCATTTGGAAACATGAATTGAATGTTCGAATTGACTTCAGGGATCCGTACCGATAAGTAAACCATTCAATGGCTCTGGTGGTGTTTCAATTTCCGGTAGTTGCACTTTTCCTGACGCGCAACACATCCCAGTTGGCTTATTTTTAAATTTAAGCGCATAACAATGCGGGCATTCCTTGTCCATAGCACCAATTGTCACATTAGAATGAGAGTAATATTTAACATTGGGTTCGTACTAAAATGTTAGACGACGGAATGAATCGGATGTAAATGCTCGATGTACTTGCTGGCATTGTTGGTCATTTGCTCTGAGTGTGTCAAATAGGAATCGACGCGCTTGTCTTTGCTCTAATCATCTTTGTTGATTTTGTTCAACTCGTACCTCTTGTGATTGTGATTTACGCAACTGCGCTATATTCACATGCATATCTTCATTATCCTGTTGGATTTGTTCATCTGTCCTTTGAACTCTTCTTTTTCGCATGGCTGTAGATTTAGTAATTCGACGGCCTAAATCAGGCCCTTTGCGTCTTGCTGGCATTATATACTGTACAAAACACACAAACAGATCAAATTGAAGTACTTAATGCTAGAAAACAGTACACTGATAATGTATCTGTTTTTTATTATTTTAATTCTACCTTTCACAATTATAAAATACGTATATATTTCTCTTTACATTGAAAACGATTCCCGAAAATTTTGAGCACACCGAGTATTACAGTTTTATTAATTGGCGTTTAATAATAAATAAACTAATAAATAATAAATAAGAACTCAAAATATCTGAAAATATGCAGAAATGGTTTATACAGGAAACACAATAGTTGTTATTGGCGAGAGCTCGTGACACGTGTTGAAAACTATCGATTTATATGAGATCCCTTAATTAACTGAACGTGAGAACTATCTTGAACAAAATGGGAATAAATAATTATAGCACTGCAAATTGATGATACATAAATAAATTTTGGCAGAATAATTCTTTAAACATTAGTGCTTTTCGAAATATCGTAAAACTCTTTTACATGGAATAAAGCTCAACAGAAATGTATTATTTACAACTTCCCTAAATGACAGTGATGTATTTATCTTCCTATAATTTTTCTCTGGGTTTTCTTTTTTCTCTGACAGATTAGTATTTTTCTGGCGCGAAACAACAGACAAGGGTTTTAAGTTTTTTAATTAATATCTTCTTAACTAATTGCAATATCGGAATGAAAAATAGTTTACATCCTATTCTCAGACCCACTGAATATATGCATAAAATTTCATAAGATTCGGTCTAGCCGTTTCGGAGGAGTTTGGTTACAAACACTGTGACAGGAGAATTTTATATATTAGATATACGTGGGTAGTAGATGGATGTTTTTGAATAATACCACAATTTTGATGCGGCTTTTCTTAAAATGAGATCTCAATATAGCTCATTTTTCTTCCGTGTCTTTTAAGATTTAATTCCTAATTACTTTCCGCTGCTTTTTTGAGACATATAACTCTAAGTAATTGACAAAACAAAATTCTTCCTTTTACATCAGAATACTCCAAAAAATAAAGTAGATAATGAAAGGGTTAAGATATATCCTTTTTAAATATATCATCATTTTTTATCTTGTCTTATGCAATTTATTTCCACTTCGTTTCACGAAATGTAAGAGACGACAAAAAGAAAAAGTCAATTTCACAGCAACACAAAAAGGAGAGAAAGCGAAAAAGAAATGACGGAAGTGAAGGGGAAAAAAAACAATTGATGCTTTTGATAAGTATGAGGTATTTTTCAAGTCTTCTAATAGGAAAGTGAAATATAGAAAAATAACTCTACTTTTTTTCAGAAACATTCAAAAGAGATAAAAATGACATAGAATATTTTTAATAAGAATAGAAGGAGAATAAAAGCATGTTTTCTTCATGATGTGTATGATAGACATAGCTAATCCAGAAAAATGTAAAAATGCAAATGTTCAGTTTTTTGATGTTACTCGTTATATTCAAAATTCTATTAAATTACCTTATAAAGTGAATGAATGAAATGTATGGCAATAACGATATTTTAAAAACTCATACATTACCATAAAAAATTTAAGAAATTATAACTGTGTACAAGTAAGCTTTAAAGGATTTTTAGGGGGGGGGATTTATGAGATAAAAATATCAACAAACTAATTACTAAAATTAGAGTCCTTTGCTAGCCATTATTTTCTTTCATCTTTCTGTCAGCATACGAATTCTGCATTGAAAGAATGACTGGTCATTAGAGGCAATCTATGAATTGATCTACTTTTGTATTCCTCTTCGAAACGGAAGAACATGAATCATTATTTGAAATAAGTGGTGGTTCGATGGAGAAATGCTTATGGAACATGGGGGGGGGCAAATGAGGTGTCTCACATGTGTATTTCCAAGCAGTTTTTCACTGACACTGACACATGTGATCGAGGATTATCGCGCTGTGTGTGTGTATGTGTGTGAAAAATCATTTGTCACATCTCTTCTCATATTTCGGTTGTTTCCTTTATGTACTTCTACTTTCGGTGACAATCTGTTGACTTTGGCAGGGATATTTAATTGATACACCGACCTATCGGTCTGCAGCTACGCCATACGTGCCTTAGACGACTGAGAGGAACGGAATTCCTATTCGGCCAGTTGTTAAGGACTTTTATTCCTGTCCTTTGTTGTTTGCGACTCGCAGAAGAAGGTGCCGCTGCATACACAAAGGCATTGGTTGTAGTGGGTAGCGATATCTTGTTACAGCTCCGTTAGGTTTAGCAGCTAATAGAATGTTGTGACCAACTGAAAACCTCGAAAACAGAGCCTGAACTATATTCCATCACTATTTAGCTCCGAAAATGACTTTGATGCATAATAGGGTTCACTCCTCAATTTCGTAAGCATTGGTTAGATTTCACTAGAGTTAGAGATCTATTGAAAAGGCTTTCCAGGTTTGCCTTTGTAGCAAATGTTCGTAGGTAAGAATTATCCTTTTCACAATTTATTTGCTTTGATTCGTGTGGCACCCGATTTTCAGGCTCTTAGACCATTCACACAATTTTAGGGTTACCGAAATTACCGTAGTTATTCCCAAAGATTATGGAAAATTTTCTTACGTTTGACGGAGTTTTCGTTTAATAATAACTGGAACTGTTTAAATTGTTGGATTTGGCATGAAACTTCGTTCAATAATATTTCCTCTTCTATAAATTCTTCTTGAGTCTGACATGAGTCTTCGTTCAGCAATATTCCCACTTTAACGAACTCTTCACGCATTTAAAAAATACGAGTCTTTGTTAAATAACGCCTCTAAATCTGCATCTAAAAATATTTCTGGCCTCCGTTCTTTTTCCTTAAGCTCCGTGTGAAAATTATCAATAATGAGCCATCTAAACCAGTTCTCACAAGTTGATTTTCATGCAGCATAGATTCACACAATTCAGTCGATGATCTTCATCCATTTTTTATACAAATTGAAGGACCTCTCCCCCCCCCTTTCTATACACACATGACACGAAAGTCGATTTATGTGGAATTCTATGAAAACTATGTTGTGTCCACCTCAAAAAATAGACGCAATGAAACCTAAGGTATAATAATGAAGCTTTAACATGAAAGTTTTAGTTAAGATCTAATGAAATTTTATGCCAGTGCTCTCTTGTAATTCTTTTCAAATTTACCTGTATCCCCTATATATTTCAGATCATCTTGGAGAATAAAAAGCAATTCAGTATCATGGGAAAGCTTAGATTTCTTTGAAGTTTTAAAACATTTAAAATATTTGAATAAAATACCCAATATTTTCCCTCATCTTGAGAAATATACTAAAAATACTTTAACTATTATACTTTTATTCGATACATTTGTTTCTTCATTAACAAATATCTTCTGTGCAAATCTAGAAATTAATAAATTAAACAACAGTTTTTTAAGTATATATATTTATATATATGCGAGGGCTGCTAATTAAACAGTGGTAACTTAACCAAGAAACTCGCAGAAGAGCTGGCATTCGTAAATAGGATTTGGGAGTGGTGAGCTGGTGCTGTTGTTGATGTGTATAGTGCAAAAAAAAACAGTCTATCTAGTTTGAAGGGTAGTTATTTGCAGTTAAAGAGTGAAGAAGTTCATTTCCATCAAAAGTTGATCAGCGGTCGTGGATTAAAATTGGGATTGCGCGTGGCAAAAATGCAACAGAATGTGATTGAGGATTACTAGAATTCTGTGGCCAAACTGCACTACCGTACATGATGGTTGCATAGTGAAAGTTTATTTTGCATCCTCAAAAATATTTTTTTCAGAGATTTGAAGCTGAAACTGTCCGCTTCTAGAATGCCAAAATATACGTGTATTCCATATTTCCTTTAAAATTCAAAGAATAATTTGATCTAAATTAGAGAAAAGACCATTTACTATCTTTTACTTTTAATGTTTTTATTTGGATATTTAGTCTCAATAATGAGAAAAAAATTATATTTCCTAGTTAAGTTATAAATAGGAGTATTTCGTAGTTTAAGAGATTTTTATTATGTGTGATAAAATTCAAACGTAAAAACAAAAATTTAATTGTGGAGGGAGATACTGCTCTATTCAATCTTGTTATTATTTCAGTAGAAAATATGCTACGAAATATATTACGTAGCAGAATACTATATATATATATATATATATATATGTGTGTGTGTGTGTGTATCGCGTTAGACTGACTACCGAACATCTGCTCGTGCACCTCAGGGGTCAAGGTCTCGTATACTGAGCTGGCCTCAGTAGGCCTTGGCCCTAATGGTCTATTGCGCCATGAGTTATGTTATATAAATATATATAAATTAATTGAATAAAATGTTATACTGTGCCCGTAATAAGAAACTCAAATATTTTAATTATTGATTCAAAAGTCGTGACACAGATACTCACATTGCTTAGTATCGTGGCATTATTTGGATTAAACTTGAAGTATATTTACATAATATGTGTGTGTGTGTACGTGTAAAAACCTTTTTTTTCAAAATAAAAATCAAATTTATCAAAAAGAGAAAAATGTCTGGGAAACTTTTTTACTAAAATTCCTCTAGATTCTCTTTACTAAACCCCTGGTTTTAACATATGTCACCTTATTTCAACATATAATAAAGTAGCTTTACCATAACATGAACATATTAAATATTTTATGGAGTTATTTTTGACACCTACCTGACAATAAATTCGATAAAAACATACTACATAAAAAATGGTAAGCGCTTTTAGGTTTACCGTACCAAAATAACTTATTCTCATACATATACATCAGCTAGATAAAAAACAAAACATTGAAATATTTTTGTTCTCCTTTGAATAAGAAGTAGTGGCAGATATTGAATTTTATCTCTTCGGTTTTCTCAAATTCGCATGCTCTTTGTGAGACAACTTTTATCTAAAAATGGTAATAATAAGCGAAAATTCTTTTTAAGTTTACCTGTTTCAAGAAAAACCAAAAAGAAGAGGGGAAAAGTAGAATTATTGTCGTCTGTTAATTTTTAAACCATTTAACCTTTCATATGTTATTCAAAATTATCTGAGAGTTAAGTTTTTATATTTACTACACATTTCAGAAATAATTTAAGAAATAAAATAAATCTAAATTTTAAATGCTTTAAAACATTCAGAACATTTTGACTCTTAGTATGCCGTTAAATATATATTTGAATTGAAACAAATCGATTTATTAGGAGAAATTACTTTAATTAACACTGATTTATCTGGTTGGAATATATAACTCGATTATTGTTAGGCACACAGCTCTCAAATATCACTACAGTGAATTCCAAAATTGAAAATTATAAAAGGAGCAGATGCCATTTTAGGCAGAGTTATACCCACCCATCTAGTACAGTAGTTATTAACACTGACTGCTGTGCAGCAGAGCCTCGGTTCGAATCCTGGGGAAGGCATGGATTGAGTACCTTAATGAGTACTTCCTGTGCGGCATAGATACACTCTAGATATTCGTCATGCCACATATAATTTTCCTTTGAAAGGAAAAAAGGTGGGGTGTTCTCTCTCAAAATTGGGGGGACACAGAGCCAAATCGTTATCTCACCTGCTTGCTGCTCAAAGCTACGAATAACGACAGGCGTAAAAAAAACTAGCTCCTTGCCGTGGAGAGTTTCGTGGGCCTCATTCTGGCACTGACAACCAGGTGTCATTTGCAAAAACAACTGGTAAATTTAACAAGGTAAAGATATTTCATCTACAATATATCTATTAGAAAATAGAATAGGATTTAAGTAGTTATATTAAAAATTCTGTGCAGTTGAAGCTTTATGACGAAGGTAATATTAATGATGTGAAAGAAAAAATTCCTGTTAAAGGGCCACAAGTTTATTGAAAATACTAAATAACCCTCACAAATTCAATCCATTAATGGTATTCCAGGCATTCACATCAAATCTATGTTTAAATGGGTAAGCCCTTCACAGAATTAAAATCCCATTCATCTAAAAAACTTGAAAAAATTCTTGAGGAATCTATTCCACATAGATACACCATTTTGAAAAAATAAAATAATTGTACAATGGATAAAGTGTCTCTTCTTTTTAGTTAAACATTAATAAACTGCATGCAGAAAGCATTAAACAATTACAAATTCCAATTTCTTAAGCCCATAAATGCCTCGCAATGGTCCACACAATATTACAATCATTAATTACTAAATGTCATCCCAATGGTATTACATATACATATATATATATATATATGCATATATATACATATATATTATATATATGTACATATATATATATATACATATAGTAACATAAAATGAAAGAAATACATGGCATAATAAAATTGATAATACAAAATAATATCACTAACAAAGCTAGAAGATTTAAACCAGATTTAAAGAAACACACTTTAAAAATGATGGAAGAATCTATTATAGAAGAATTAACTAAGCGTATGTATAACATGGAACAGAATTAGAACTTTAAAATGTAAGAAGCCAAAAGAGTCAATAGACTAAAATGAAGACCTGTTATGATTTCTAAAGCTGTTACTGAATTAGGACCAGCAAAATTAGGGTTAAATATATTTTAGGGATCCTACCTTCCCCTGTTCAGCAGAAATTTTATACATAACAGGAAAACATACCAATATTGAAAAGTTAGGCCTAAAGCCAACCACGTGTAATTTGCAACCAAAAGAAAATAAAATAAAAATAATAGAAAATATGAAAGGAAATGAATCCTAACAAAATACAAATAAAAATAATTTTGAAAAGGAATAATGAAGCAAAAACTTACATGAAAAAATGAAATAACCGGAGAGCGGGAAAAACTGTACGTACGAGAACAATACGCTAAATGATCGTTAAAAATGACGTGTTAAGTTGGTAAAACCAGATGCAAAAATTAGTGGTGCCACCTGGATAGTTTTTTTTTGTAATTAAACAAAGCAAACTAAAACAAATTGAAAATAATAAAAACAGAAGGAGAAAAAAACAAAGAATAATACTTAAACTTTGAAAAGGAGAATTAGAGGGATAATTTAGAAATATATTTAAAAATGAAGTTACTTGGATAGTTGTATTCCAAGCAATTATTGCGGAATAGCTTAAAATTATTTTGCTTAACATCATTATCTGTGACTAAATCGTTATTTCTTTTTATAAAATTTAAGATGATATTTCTAAAAATAGATAGATGTAGGTTAATTTCCCAAAAAAGCATTTTAATAATGTTCAAATCAAAAGAGTCTCTTTTATCAAAAATATTACTAATTAGTATATTATTCTTAACAATTAATTGTAGGTCTAAAAAGTTTGCAGAGACATTATTATAATTGGTTTTTAATAATTTCAGATATTGAGGATAATATTTAAAACTAGGAACAAAATTTACTATATTACTAAAGATGATTAAGTCATCTATGTATCTAAAAAAGTAACAAGAATCGATACTAATGTTATCATATTCATAAAAGTGCAGATAAATATTGGCTAAACAGTTACTCGCAGGTCCTCCTTGTGGAAGACCTTTAATTTGCTGATAATAAGAGTTATTGTGAAAAATATAATTTTCATATAGTACTAGATGAATAATTGAAAGATATTTATCATACTTAATTAGTTTATTCAAAGAATATTTGTTATAGGCTATTTTGAGAATTTTAACCATATCCCCAATATCTATAGAATTAAATAAATCTTCAAAGTCATAGGTGTGAATAGAAATAATTTTGAATATAATTGAATTATCAATACTGTCTAATGTGGATTGAATAACCTTTTGTAGCTTTCTACCCGGAAGTGTAATATAAGTTTTAAAGCCGTTTGTTATAGTCCTAAATTTAATAGGATTTTTATGAAATTTTGGAGTTAAGAAAATATGAGGGAATTTAATATCCGAAATGCGTAAATCTAATTTTTTATAAAAAGCAGAAATTCGATTAAAAATTTCTCTATTGCTAGACATACATACATATATACACATATATATATATATATATATATATATATATAAATCTCATAATGGATTTAGATTTCCTATCCATTATTTCCAATTGATTTATGCTCGGTATTATTAACAGAAAGGGGAAGGTTGGCTGGCAAAAAAACATGTTCAACCCCACTTTCATACAGAGAAATCTTCTTAAGAAGAATTTTTTTTATACAAGCTGTCCTAAGTCAGCAATGTTGGTAATACTGTAGCATCCATTATTTATATTTTTATATTTTACTCTGTTATTTCAATTGTTTCATACCTCCTTTTAAATTCTGTTGTCTGGTTTTCATGCAATTGCAATCCATTTAAGTATTAATCATGTTAATTCATCTCTCCTTGTAGATCAATTATGTTTAAAAATATATATATATATGTATATATATATATATATATATATATATATGTATATACATATATATACATATATATATATATGTATAATATATATACATATTATATATTATATGTATATAATATATATACATATAATATATAAATACACATATATATATGTATATATACATATATATATATATAAATACACATATATATATGTATATATACATATATATATATATAATTCACGAGTTGTTTTGACATTGTAAATTATGATATATATTTGCGAAAAGGAAGATAAATATTTTAAACCAAATTTATCTAAATTGCCAGAAAACTCTGAATCAAGATATGTTTCATATTTTCATAATACATATACAATTATTTAAACAAATATTTACGAATAAATAATTCCAATCAGGGCACTGTTTATATTTGTAACAATATGGAATTAGGAACATAAATAATTTTTTAAAACCTTATCTACATAATACTTTTTCAAAGAGTTACTTAAAGCTTTGCAGAGAAATTTAAATAAGAAAGAATGAAACTGAACATTACTCAGTATATTTGAGTGACAATATGTCAAGATATTTTAAGAAATTCTTATTCAATATTTATGACTTTAAATCTCTCTTAGAAATGTCAAAATCTCTTCATTAAGAGTCCTCAACCCACTCTTCAATTTTTGTCAATATTCAATTTAGATTCGACTTTCGCAAGATCCTTTATCCTTTGAGAAATACCTTTCTTAACGGAAGTAAATGGAAACGGATTATTTCGATCGAATTGTGAAACGCGTTAATGTTTATCTCAATATTAAATTCAATGATAAATTGATTCATTCGTCATTTAAATCAAATGGGAATCTTTAGCTAGGGAGTTAGGAGTATTAGCTAAGGAGTAAAATTGATATATATGAGGAGAGTTTGTTATAGAACAAGATAATTAAATAGTAAGAATAAATAACGAAAAATTAAATACGCAAGTACTGGCTCTTCCGTTTTACCTTTAGATAGAACTTCCTACTAGGGTTTCTGATTTCCCGGGTTTTTCCCTTCCCAGGAATGTCCAGGAATCCCGGAATGCAATTGTCGTTCCCGCGAATACATAAAAATTCAAAAAATTTATGAACAAGTTATTTTTAAATAAAATCAATAATAATATAAAATAAGGATGCATATAAATTCCAAAATAAATACGTATTTATATAATGAACTAAAAATACAAAAATATATAATAAATTGATTATTCATTTTTAAAATAGGGTTTCAGAAAGCATTAGCAATTTATACTTTTATCACTCAGCCTAGTTCTAAACGTTGTGACGAACAATCCGGCAGCAGAAAATGCTCTCTCAACTTTTCGAATGCATAATTTTTCTAAGCCAATTTTTACTGGCTTTAAGCCTGCTACAATTCTAGTCATAGTTTATAACTCTACATTTGCCATCATTCGTTCTTTTTTAATGTCAATTAAAGCTTTAAAATTGTTGACTTTACTTCTAAAAATCTTTCAAGCATTGCCAACAAACTATTGCACAATATTTTGGTATCCAAACAAGCACCTTTTCACAGACAAACACTTTATTTAACATATTTTTGTAAAATATCATTCTTGAGAGGTGATTTTCTGAATAATTTTACTACATTTATAATATTTATTTTTGTTTCATTTATGTTAGTTATAGACTTTTTTTCTGCATGAGTGATATGAAACAAAGCATCTGTTTCTACACCGCTTTCAAATCCTAAATCTAATGCTTTGTCTAATGCTAAATCTAATCTTTGCGATTCTCGGGAAATCCCGGGTACGAAGCATAATTTCCGAGAATAGAAAAAGTACTGAAAGAAACTCTGCTTCCTACCAAGTGTTTATCAATATTTTTCACTTGTCGTTCACTTATAATCAAAGCATAATCACATTATATAATAAAATAAAGGGCCGAATGTCGTACCACTAAAACTCAGAAACGAGTTTCAGTATAATCAGAGAGTTATAAGTTGAGGTAGACGTTAATCCCTCATACATGGTTTCCGTTTTTACCTGAATCAACCAATAAGAGGCATTACTAAATTATAGCATCATTCTGACCTGGATGTAGAGTGATCCTCCGATTTTTGATCATTATATTTAGCTTCAAGGTTATGCGCAATGGCAGCATCTGCTGAAATTGTCCATAAATAGATTTGTGAGTATAAGAAAATTCCACTTGTATGGAAGGAAACGCATACTTACGGAAGTTTTGCATTAGCATTGGAATGTCCAATGATTTATATAAATCCTTATGATCTTTTTACATGCGCTGAACTTATACAGTTATTGACCGCCAAAAGGTTACCATTTTGTATATTCTACCGTAAGATAGGCGCATACTCATTTTGCACCTTTCAGATAGCTCATTTTATAGATCGTATTTATAGATCTCTATATTTGCTTATATTAATCACGTAAGATACTATGTTCAACTATATATGAACGTTTTAATTCTTATATATTTTACCGTTAAAGTGCATAATTCAGTTATTTCATAGAATAATTAGATATTTCATGAAATAACTGAATAAGTCATTTAAAGTAAAAATAGATGGAAATTCAAACTTTATCTAGTTATTTCAATAAATAACTAATAATAGACCATTAAAGTGAAAAATACTACAATTTCAAAATTATTTTATAAATTAATCGATCATAAATAGCTATTTCCTCTCGAAAAATACATTGTATACCTAATTAGGAGGCTTAACTGATAAATAATAAGGAAAAACAGATGATGTAATTTATTATTGCTCATATTGCTAACATTGCTAAGGTACCCTAAAATTGTGAATTTTGCCAACAATTGACAATTTTTTTATGATTTTATTTTATGGGTCATCTTATTAGCTTTATAAAAATACCGAGTTTATCATTTTCCGTTCACTAGAACAAAAACTACAAGTGTTTTAGTAAAAGCAGATGCCATTATTTTAAGCAGGGTAATGTCATACTTTAAAACGCGTTTTACTCGAAATGTGTGTTTTTTTTAAATACTCAAAGGGTCAGCGATTGTTCAAAAAGTTTTGAACATAATTAACTGAAATTTTTTCTGTAAGTTCTGTATAATAGTAGAATTGTTTTAATCATCAGATTTATCAATCACTGTTATATTACAAAATTTACAGTCTCTTATGTGAATATAATCACTGTTTTTAAGCAATTTCATATAATAACTGAGATAAAGTGCTCTAGTTCTTGTAAAAAAGAAAATATCTCTTATCCTGAAGATCATTTCAAAATTGAATAATATAGCAACACATTAAATTGAAAAAAATGAAAATTTGTTTACAAACCTTTCGTACAGAATGGGCCGCGCTTATGCTGTTTTTTGTCCATTTTTACCTATTTTTTCCCATTTTAGTTATAATAATTTATTTTTCTCTTTTTAATTTTAACACATTTTTCTTAAAATGCACTAAAAAAATCTAAAAGTAACAAAAAAAAAATCCCCGTATCTCCTTTTTTTTTAAAAAAAAAAGTTGTCGCAACCAGTCGGATACCTTAAACAGAAAAAGAAAAAATATTTTGTATGTGAAACTGACACAATTAACTTTTTCACTCCTAAAATTTCAAGGATATTTTAATGCTGGAGTAGCCAATATTCACGTGGTACTTTTTTCTGTGCTGTTTTAACACTTTTTACTTCTGCTATCAAAGTTAATAATTTTTCTCGAGTAAGTGCTGCACTTTTTCCTTTATCCCACGTTTATTTAATAAAAATTCAAATCTCGCGTACATTAAATTTTTCTTATTTACTGGTTGATCTCCCATTCCTGCAGAAGCCATCGCTTGAAAATAGGTTGCAAAAAGATTTTTTAATAATTCAAATTGTAAATCTCTAACATATATACAAAGCCTAAATACTACGTCTAAAAGCAACGGAATACAAGGCACACATACACACACGTCATTGCAAAGCAGCTATAAGCGGTTCAAAACTGACTAAAAGTAGTTAGAATCTGTTAGATGAACTTTCGAGATCTGCATTTCATACTTTAAGGATCAAGTAATCATTATTCTATAGAATACCTTGTTAAATCATAGAATTCAATGATTTTATATACTTTAATTGACTTGTATAGTTATTGCATGAAATACCTAGTTATATTTTGAGATATAACGAATTTCACACTTTAACGGTAACGTATACACATAAACTATATAATATCCTCAAGTTTTATATAAACACCACTCCAAAATTTAAAAAAAATTGAAACATAAAACTTTAATTTTGCACTATTGTATTTTATATATCTTCTCTAATAACTTATTTACTTCAGTAATGTTTCTAGAACATAAACCCATTAAATTTAATTAACTTAAAGAAAACATTTTTGAGTTTAAAAATCTCAATAACAGTAATTATAATCCATACAAGGGCTTTAATAAATTACCAACTTCAGAAGTCTTTTTAAAACCACTTTCCAGGCTCATAACTTTTCTGAATAAGACAAAAAGAGACATTACAAAAGATTTTTTTTTTATTTAATAAAATAAAAAATAATTGAATCTGGTTTTCAACAATATTACTTTCCTCACATTATTCTGTGAACGTCTTAACCTGAAACCAATCAACTAAAAGCATTTAGTACTCTCAGCAAATATTTTACATCGTTTTCTTCAAGGAATCCAATTACAGGGTTTTCGCTCATGGGAAAGGTATATAGGAAACAATACGAAGTAAAAAACCGAATGGGAAGAAGAAAAAGAAATGGTAAAAGGTTTCCAACTGAAGATCTTTCATCAATTTTATTTTATCATGTCTGAACACTCCAATAATGCTTTGTCCTTTGTCTGTAAAGAATTACAAACAAATATTAATTGTTACCTTTGAGAAAAAGCATTTTATTCTACACAGCAGCAAAATAATGTATCAGAGTTCCTGTTTCTATTAATAAATATATACATAGCTCATAAAATAGATAACATTGCGCAATCAAAATATTAAAAATAAGTGTAAATATTACTTGATTTCTCATATTAATAAATTAATTTTAAAAATCACACACACTTGTATTTTTCGTCTTGCTGCATACCTAACGTGAATTCAGAAGTCATCTTGACTAATTTAAAAACTCAAACTATTTAAAATATTAATTTTAATACAAATTTGTGAATATAATAAAATATGCGAGAGATTCGAACATTGTATTAAATCCAAAGACA
The DNA here is from genome assembly GCA_019973975.1 of Trichonephila clavata. NCBI lineage: Eukaryota > Metazoa > Arthropoda > Arachnida > Araneae > Nephilidae > Trichonephila > Trichonephila clavata. Next base: position 59,772 of record BMAO01028188.1, on the reverse strand, counting down.
ATTTGGTACGAATTTTAACTTTGCGAATGAAGTTATGCAAAATTAATGGTATTTTTTAAGAAATAAATATAAGTCATGAAAACTATGTAAAATATTACTTTTCGGATGAATAGTATCTCAAATTTCAGTTAGAATTTGGACACTATTAACTTTATAACAAGGAACGTACAAATTTACTAAATACAACTCAAATTCCCTGCATATATTTTTTAATGAATTACTTATTATTGTGAATTGATACTCATTATTTCAAATTTATTCTACCAAGATAAAAATTACTTATGCTAAATGTAGAAATGTAAATATTATTTAAACGTCATTTACTCGCAAGTTGGTAATAAGAAATTTTGTTTCCTTCATTTTTCTGACCATTGTAAAATGTTTGAAATTCTTATTTAATATTTTTTTTTACAACAATGTTAGTAAGTGATTTATTCTATTTTACAGAACTATAAAATACATCCTTTAACAATTCTGAATTGTGTACATAAAAACATTTCTTCTTGAAGCTTATCTAGCTATATTGTTGATGTTGTACAAAATACATGGTCATTAGTTCATATTAATAAATTTAAATTTATTATCTACCGTCTCAAATATAACAAGCTTATTTTCTTTTTAAGTGATTTTCTTTTCAATTTACAGGACTAGACCATTTACATAGTAGTTCACTGCTTTTTCACTGATATTTTTATTTTTTAACCATTGTAATTTGTAATAGTATTTTATTATACTTTTGATGTACAATGTATGTGTATATTTTTATACATGTCATTTACAGAAAATGAGAACAAAAACTCTAAAATCAAAATCCTTATCAATATATATATATATATATATTTCAAGTTTCTTCCTCAAGTTTTTTTTTTTTTTTTTTGCTTATTAGTGTCATGCAATTGATAGATTATTTTAGACATGTAAATTAATATTTTATTTCTTTGAAAGCATGTATATGTTTTCTTGCCATGGTAAATTCAGACTTTGTGTTTCATTGTGAGTTTTAAAACTTTTTCTTACTGCTATTCAACATTACATTTTAGAATATCGTTAACTTTTAATACATTGGAAAAAAATTAGGTTTCTTTCAGTATAGATCTTAAAAAATAACAATTTTTTTCGTATAAATAGATTAAAGTGCTACATTTTTAAAAGTCAAATATGCCAGAAATTATAAAAACTACACTTAATTATTGAGTTTTTGAATTGATTTTCATGTTTAAAATATATGTACAAATAATAATTTCATAAAATAAAAAATCATTCGAATACAGGAAATTATTTATTGCCTCTCTCTGACAGTTAAAAAATTTGTACTCTCTCCATCCTAAATGAGTTAAAACATTTAGGTCAAAAATTTGTCCTAAACCAGTTGCTACATCTAGATAGAAAGCCACTTTTGTCAGTGGATGATCTTAGTATCACAGGTGAATGTTTTAAAGATGGGTGGAATTCTCAATTTAAATATCATCCTTAAAGCATTTCGAGTTTAATGTACTTGATCTCGAAATTCGTAACTCAGCACATTCTCATCAGATGACCACAAAGAATATTGATAACTTAATTGATGCTGTTGGGGTCGCTTTACAAAATATAGAAATAGAAAAGCTTGAAAGAGTATTTTTAATTTTACAAGAAAATACAGAAGTGTCAAAACATTATGGACTTCTACTCGATAACACGTAGCAACAATTTTGGCCGGTAAAGCATCTGTAACTCGCCATGGAATGAATGCCACAAGTTCTTAATAGATGACTGGAGAAAGATTGTACAAATGTCTAAACAGCGATCTCGCAAAGTCCCGATATTCCGAGATGAATGTGTTTGATCTCTGAACTCCCTTTCAATAAATTCCCAACTATGCTTTATCAAGTTAAGATCCGGCAGGTTAAGCGACTATGACTTTGGAATTCATCATTATGCTCCTCAAACCACTTCAACACAATTCGAGCCTTGAGTCATGGGACGTTGTCCGGGTGGAAAATTTTATTTCTAGTTTAGATTACGGACATTATATATGACAAGTGCAACTGATTCATAACAAAGTTCAGCCTTCAGCTTTCAATATCTGTTCTACAACAACTAAGGGTAACTAAGTTTTTCAGAGCATAATACCACTGCCACCAACCTGTGCTTGACCTGCTGTATATCGAAGGAACAACTGTTCGCCTGAAAGGCGACACACCCTGACTTAACCATTGACGTGATGAAAGAAAAATCATGTTTCATACAACCAGTCTCTATGCTTCAGGATCCACTGTAGGTGTAATTGAGAGTGATGTTTGTTCTAAGAGGTTCACGAGTGAGCTGCTCAGTCCCTTATCAAAACAGTGTACGCTGAACTATGTGCTCAGAAACTCTTGCACTTGAACCTATATTGTATTGGGCTGTCAGTGGAATCAGTGTATGGGGCCAGTTTTGCTTTACTCATCTGGACACTTTTCAAGATCCTTGTCTTTTAATGACGCGAGCATGTCCAACAGCTTGATGTCTATTGCTGGTTTCACCACCATTTACACACTTTGCATAAATACTAACAACGAAAAAATAATTCTGAAAGACCACTAGACATGCATATTCAGATATACTTATTCCGAGTCCTTGGTTAATAACAAGCTCCCTTTGTTAAATTCGCTTAGATCAGAAGACATTCCCATCATTTGCAAAAGTAAGTGCAAGAATAGTTCTTTACTTTCTCCAAAAGCTGTTTAAATGTTATTTCCCTCTTAATCACGAACCCTCTAAGACGAGTTAAATGAAAAATATGGGGAGAAGGGTTGTTAACAATGTTTTGGATCAACACTGCATTTGAAAAGCATTATGTTGTAAAACGGAGGCAACTCGTGCAAAATAACCCATCTCAAAAAGGAAAAACTTCGTCCTCAAAATCTGTTGCGAAATCTGGCATATAACCCTGACGTATGGGCAAGAAATTCCTTGAAAATAAATTGTTTTTATTATTATTATTTGCTATTACAATTAACCCAATTTGGTGTTTTCATTTTCATTTAATACTGTACACAAATGTAACACTTATTGTGGGACAAATTTTTTGAAGAAAATTTACAGGGTTCGAGCGCTCTGAAACTGCTCTACATTCTGTAAGATCTCTATCATCAGAATACCAGATACATCATTTTTTTCTATTGAATTACCTATTCATTATAGGTTTATGCTATTACTGGTGGAAAATTCCTTAAAAATGAAGTTTGGCTTAAGAGTATGCGAACCCTGTGTGAAGTTTTTATACTAATTTGGTACTGATTAAAGAAGAGGAGGAGAGAATGTGTTGTAAGTAAATGCGGATGCTTGATAGCATATCCCCCTGAAATCTTTTTTAGAATTGTTTACAAAAAATCATAAAAACATCATTGTCTATAATCTGCAGAAGGATTCAAAAGTAGCAACTAATTTGGGACAGAGGGAACGTTCAATATTTTAAACTTTTTTGACATCAGAGACTAAATGTCTTACGTATTTGTAAATAATTTTATTCCGTTCAAAATGAATGAAAAGAATCGCTACTTTTTCAAGTTAAAAATTTATAACATCAATGTCACTCAGGATAAAAAAATTCAAAAACAGTGATCACATTCTGATTTTTTCAAATATTTTTTTATTCTCCGCTCTTGAGTTTAATTCTTTAAGATAAGCGCTAAAAAAAGTCAAATTGATAAAACTTCAATACCTTCAAAGTAGAAGTGACCGTTCATCTTCTTGGAGATAGGGTAGCTGTGTCATTTCTTTTTCCATCACTTGGAAGGAATAAACAAACGTTTGCTTTTTCAAGTGAGAGAGAAAGAAAAAGACAAATCCTTCTCTATTTCTTATTTCTTACCAAATCTTTAAAATAAAACGAGAAAACTTTTGAAGATATTTTTTACGATAGCGAGTACGCATTTCAATTTCTTCAGCTTTCTGGGAAGCCAATCGTAATTGAAAACAAATAATAAATAAGTAGCAGTGACAGATAGTGTGAAACAGGAAAATTCTAAAGTACATTTGAATAAATAAGCTATGGTTTCAATTAAGAGTAAGAAATACAATGAAAGGATTTAAGAAACACTATAGCGCATTCAATATTTTTGTTAAGTATCAGACAATCCGTAACGAATTTTTTTTATTAATTTGAAATTGTGACTCAATAAATGTATTCAACTATTTTATTTGTCCAGACGTATTACGAAATACATATTACAAAGACCTACGAAAGTTCTCTATTGTTCACAATAAAAAAAAATAATTAAATTATAAATCTCAGATGTTTTATTGTCTAATTTGGAACTAAATTATAGAGAGTGTGGGGAGCTACTATACATACTCAGTTAAATGATGCAACCGAGTTAGACAAGCTAAGCTAAGCTTATGAAATTCATATATGAACATATATACAAAACTAATGAAATAAAATTAGTAGTAATCATTTACAATATAGTAAAGTATGGTAGAATGGCTTCACCATATGTACGCAGGGAATTGTAAACTATGTATAGTATGGTTAGCGAATAGCAGCGCCGCATTGACCCTCTGGAGTGAAAAAAAAGGTTAAGCTTGAAAAAATTCGGTTGCTTGAAGAGTAGCGGAGATCCGGGTGCATGTAGAGTAGCTGAGGTAGAGATCCGGTTGCCTAAAGAGTAGACAGAGGCGTATATCCGGTTGCCTAAAGAGTAGGCAGAGGCGTATATCCGGTTGCTTTAAGATCCGTGGGGAATAGATCCGAGCAGGGACAGACATCAACGAGTAATGACGTCAGCATTGTAGGACAGTAGAGAAATCCAGTAACAATGACAATGAAAAACGACACCCAGAGCAGAGGAAGAGCTATTATGGAAGATAGGCTATGGGATTAAATTACTCATTTAATTCCATAACAGTGGGCTATCTGCGAACTCTTTAACTCGTTTTTTTTCCATCCAATTTAACTGGCAATTTGAGATAGAACAACTACACTCCGCATGCGAAATTATTAATCAGCACATAATGGTTAGTGAGACAGATAATAGTTATGATTCGGACAGTATACTGTCCGAATGCCATGCTAGTGCTACCTGAAATGTGATCGCTTGTTCCTGAATTGGAATATGGAAATATAGTGGATAAGTTGTTGTTGTTGTCGACTCCTTCCCGTAGGGAAGGAATGAAAGTTGCCATTACCTGTAAGACAGGTTGGACTTCTTAACGATAGATGGCGACACCACCAATCTCCACCTCCACAATTTTGGCATGGAACTGAAGGGGAAGGAAATATTCTCCAGCCCCCAAGACTCCTCCCACAAGACTTTTGGACCCACTGATTTAACGAGCACGTACTCCATCTATACTCGGAGGTATTTAGTGGCATCGGGCATCGAACCCAGGCCCTCAGGTCTGGAGTCCGATGCTCTAACCACTAGGCTACCCACAGCCCAATGTGATAAGTCATTCTGCAATATTGGAAGCGCTCTCGTGGGCGGTTTCTGAGCGCGCACCTCATTTAACAGATAAGTACCCATTATTTATTACTAGATTACTGTATTGTCTACATTTCGCGTATTCAGGTTTAACGTTAGATTAATGAAAGTTAATTATTGTGAAGGGTTTGTCTGTGTTTTCCTTTCGAGTCCGATTTCAGCATTTCTCAAGCCCAACTGAATTCCAATCCCCTGGTTATTTGATGAACGTGATTTCCACCTTTAATAACACGAGATGAAGATACTGCGATATTTCTTTTATTATTATTATTGTTTTAGAAGTGCATCGGTTCTATCTACGAGCCTTCACTAATCCTCTTGGGGTAAATCTGATTCTCTTAAATGTTGTCCTATTGAAAACTTTCTCCCGAAGAAGACACCGTTTATGCAAATGAAGGGATATATTTAAACAGTAATTTTTAGGTACGCGAAGTTAGTGGTTAGTGGAAAGGAGTTGAGAGCTAGTAGAGAGTTATTCGACGATTAATTGCTAAATGGTTAAAGATTGCCAATTGACGATTTTGTCGATAATTTAGAATTTAGTGCTAACGACCCGAGGTCGAACAACGGAGAAATGAATCACGGTGATTGAGACCGTAGACGTCCAAAGTGTAATAACCATTTATCAAAATTTCTATAACTTTTTAATGTGTATTAAACCTTAGAACATTGCATTTTCAAAATAAGTCATTTAATTTATAAACAATAATATATAATATATAATTAGTTAATCAAAATCTTTAGTATTAAAGAAATAAAACATTTTTTTAAGAATGTATGTACAGGGTATCCCGATACTTGACGATAATCGGCCATGAGGTAAAAGGTGGGTTCATATCTGTTCTGAGAACAATAAAAAGAAATACCCCAACACTTTGCTAAGAGAGGTCGAGCACAGATTTAAAAATGTCAAAAATTGAGACCATCCATCTCATCATTTGCTAGTGTGGCCACAAATTTTACAATTTTGAGATGATTTTTTGCTAACGTCATCTTAGATAAGCGGGCTATTGGTTGCAGTCTCAAGACGGACAAAACGGTTTGCTAATTTTGGTAAAATTAACCTTGTTTGTGTGAGTCGTGTTTTTAGAAAAAGATGCCACCTAACTTTGACTATCCATAAAAATAAAATAATAAAAAACTATTGCACACAATTGCAGGAAAGTTTCTGTTAATATTACAAAATGGTACAACATTTGTTCTTTCCTATGTTTAACAATCATTCAGATTTTTTTTATTTACACAGTATCTTCATTTTAAAAACACCTCAGTTGATACCTTGATTGCATTATTAGACACTGTGGCCGCACATTCCACAATTTTACAGTAATTTATCTCTAAAGTAATCTTTTATAGCCGTGCTATTAGTTACAATCACAAATAGAACAAAACCATTGAAGGTTTAATTAAAATTAACATGGTTTGAGCCGGTTTGAATAATGATGCCACCTAACTTTGACGCTTCATAAAAAATAAAAAAATATTACGTACTACTCAAAGAAAATTATTTTATAAGATGACCCTTTTAGTAACAATTCGAAAGGCTGCATTTTTACATTTCTATCCATAACAATCACTGCCATTTTGTTTTCTTTTGCAAAATGGCATTATTTTAAAAAACTGATTAATAATAATATGTAATGTATGCACATTTAATTTAAATAAACAATAAAGCATGCAATGCACAAATTGGGTATTTTTCGTGGTTAACTTAAAATCTATTGAAATAGATTCGTTAAACTTTCTGAATGATATATTTTTCTTTGGAATGTTTATTAGAATAATTCAATACAAAATCATATTTAATTGATAAAGATAAGTAAATATTAAACGCACTTAAAATACTTTTTTTATGTTCTGTAGAAACTTACTGTTTAAATATTACCTATAGTTAAATTACTGTTATGAGTAATTGAATAATTTAACTCAGATATTACTGTGAATGATTTACGAATTTTTTTCACAGTATATAGAAAAGTATTTTATGAGCACGCAATTATCATTTTCGAATAAAAATATATGAAGTTGCTTAGCAAAATCATCAAATTTTTAAACTTCGATTCCTTATTTCAGATTTTAAATACATTTCTTAAGGCACATTGTTAAAATTATTTTTCTGATTTCAAATGTAATTCCTTGATGTGGAAACTTATTAATAATTCATTATGAATAATAAATTTTTCTTTATCTTGAAATACATCAAATTAAAATTTTTACCCTCAGGATGTATAATTAGATATTCAAATATTTATTTAGCGTTTGCAAATACGTGATTTAAATAAACGAATGTAAGAAAAAGGTAAGTATGTATAGAATTTGTTAGTTAAAACACAAAAACTGAAATTTCTGCAGATATTCTGTTTCTAAAGAATATCATACATTTTATTTGTCTTTCTACTTAAGCAGAATAATTCATCACATTCAGAAAATTTGTGAAATTTTGGTTTGGCATGATGAAAGACTTCCGCATATTTGATAAAAGGAAAGAAAAAACTGTTTATTTCAACACAGCTTTTGTTGGAGACTACTCCTTTGATTTGGATTTATAAAATCTTTTTCTATAATAGGAAGAAAACCTATCAATAATTTCACATTTGATTTTTCTAACAGAAAGGAGCTAAAGATGGCATGCAATTTATATTAAAATTTTATAACATACCTTAAAGTTCGATTTGAAAGATTTGCTTCATTATATGTAATTCTATATGAAATGTATTTGTATTATTGAATTTTAGAAACAAGCTTGAAAAAAAGGGGGCTACAGTCTAGGAAGAATAATGCAATATATTAATATGGATAGGTAAGTAAAATCCGGATATTATCTAGTTTTGATAATTATGAATTTTTTAATACAACTAATAAAACAAAAAATAAGGGCCTTTCTTAAGAGTCAGCTTGTATTGCCTCTAACAGAAGAAGCAGATATTTGTGAACTAGTTTTGAATTTGGGTCTCTCGACACGTACTCAACTAGCTTTCCATGTGGTAAACCTCTTGAAAACCACTCTCTTCAACCAACTAGTTGACTTAGTTTAAAGGATATTGAGGAAGCTATGCTCTTCCTACGGACCTACTTGTGTGTTGAAAAGAGAAAGCATTTTATTGTTTTTCTTCTTCGTAATTAATAATGTAATGAGTCCAGCACTTCCTTTTCAGTCAACTTTGTTTCCGCGTGAGAAAGGAGTTTTCTCCTTATTAACTATAGAGATGTGGTGACAGGAAATGTGTTGACTACCACAAAGGTGCCCCAAGTGAAATCGTCCAAAGGTTCAAAATTCAAATAGCAAGTGGACCTAACCTTAATAAACAACTAACACTAAAATTGCTCCTTAATATACCTAAATTTGAAATCAGGAAATTTATACTAATTCTGCTATCAAAGGAAAAGAAGAATTTTTATACACTGTTGTTCAAAAATTTAGCACGGAACAGAGAAATTAGAAGATCAGTACAGAGTATAAAGAATCTGGAATGAAAAACCAAACAGGAGATTTAATAGGTTCAAGAATGAAACGTATGCTTGTATATACAACATACTGTCAAGTGCTAAAAGGGTGTTAACCTTTCACGACGGGAATGTCATATATGCACCAGTCTTGAACCCCTTATTGCGCGGCAGGCCTTTAAATGCACTTTTCCGTGGAGACGGCCAAACCTGTTGAACAAATACTAAACACGATTCACCTGTGCAACACCCAGCTGCAGGTGACATTTGGAGTAGATGCCAACGTCGCGAAAAGGTTAAGTGTGCTTATGATTGTGGTTAGTATTCGTGTGAAAGCTGTTGAATGGTATGTGGCATTTTAAACTGCTTCAATGAAATTTATCCATTAGGAAATTCCATGGAAGACATCTAGATTATTTTACTTGAAATTGAATCAATGGGAAACGAATTTGGCTGTGGAATTCTGGATCTCTCACAAAATCGTTTCACGAGTCTGGAGAGCATTTTAAAATACAGGAACGATTCTCTTAGGATTCAGTAATGATAGATATCATGAACAACCATGGCGGAAGACGACCACTATATTATCCTTCTTGCTGGGAATGATAGACTGTAGAGACAGTGAGAGAAACTAAAAAGCGCATTCAACAGAAAACTGAAAGACCAGTATTACCTTTTATCTCGTGGCTCAAAACTGCCTAAAGTATTCCGTTTTCTCATTAGATCATATTTAGTTAAACTAGATATTTTTGCCTATATATATAAGATAGAGAAGCAAAAATATATTTAACATTATAAAAAAATGAGTTTGATAATAGAGTATTATTTGCTACACTTGGTACTTATACTGATCTATACATCTTCCAAGGTTTTTGTGCCTGCTATTACATTAAAACTCTCCTTATTGAAAACTTTCTTTTTACTTGCTTTATGAATCATCGCTTTATTTTCACGACAGATTACACTACACATCATCATTAAGTGGTAATCAAAAAGCCTTTGGAGATTTAAAATATCCAGTGAGTTTAAATCTAATAGAAATATGTCAGATGCCCCAGAAATATGCTTGGTAGCACATCATCAGATTTTAGCAATTATTCTGGAACTTATCACAAGAGAAATAGGGGGAAATGTATGAACATCTCATTTGCAATCTTGTATTTAACTTGGAAATACGATGGAAATCTTGAACAGCAGTCAGGTGTCTTCATATTTCTTAATAAAGACATGTTTTTCTTTTCTCGCCAGCTACCATGATTGTTTTGATCATTTGTCCAATTATACTTGCTGTTATCTTGTTAATAAAGTTCATTTTTATTCTTTGGAATGTTAAAACAAATTTGGAAAGATTTATTTACTCTGTATGTCTTGATTATTTTGTTCTAGTCAGTGAAACCCTTTTGCACGAGGATATATCGTCACGCCCTAACTTTTGCGCACAAGTGTAGTTTATTCGTGACATTTTAAACAGTAATATATTCACGTGTACCAAAAACATTTGTCTGCTCTCGACCATTTTACAAATAGTTCTAGATAGAGAACCTAGAAAATACTGTTCACTTTTAAACTGGTATCCCTCATTGAATTATTAAATTATTATTTATAAATGTAGTCTTAATGAAATAAGCACAATAGATAAAAAAGAATATAATTAAACAGTGTGGATTTATATAAATAATAATCAGAATGGACATCAACACACACATAGACACAAATTCTTAATTCAAATTATTTACATTCCAAAAAGTACCCTACTTATCCCATTTTTGTGGATATTGAAAAGGATTGCGCGTTAAAAAAATGAAGTATTTTTAAATATTGGACAACTCTTATTATTTTTTTCAGTTTTATATGGTAACATATTTTCTATAGTTACAATATAAATTTTTTAGCTACCTTTGATTCAGTTAGTAAGTTTAATCCTTTAAACTTAACGGTAAAATTTTCAATTTGAAAAAAATCTTAAATTTATAGTAGATAGTGTGAGGAGTTTTTTACAATATTTTGTGACATTATTCTCTTCTCTAAACACTAATGAAATCATGTTATTTTTTAATATTTGAATAATTTTCTGTGTAAAATAGTTTTGCAAAGGGGAATCATGCACCTCGTAACATATATTCAGAAGAACTGACGTAGTAAATTTTTTATTTGAAGTAATTTCATGTGGACATCAGAATTTAATGTCCTAAATGTGTAATTATCTGGTATTTAAAAAATAAATTTTTTGACATTAGCTTTACATTTCAGTTTTTTAACTCTTTTAATTTATTTATAAATTATTTCCTACAAATCTACAAATTCTTTTTCAGTGTGAGAAAAATTTGGGTCCAAACCATTGATAAGGAGCAAATCTTATAATATTATATGCGAGCTGACAATTTCAGTTAGATTCATCTGAAACTAAATGATAGCAAAGATTATGAATTGAAACTATGTTTTCATGTAACATTGGTTGCTTTTCTCAGATTATAGCTACCTATTAAAATTGCAATGTGTTGAAATTAGTATTATAATATTAAGAACATTTTGGATTTTGTAATTCTGCATCAATGGACAACTTAAACTATCAATGCATTAAATGTATTCCAGCGTTTCTCAAACTGTGGGGCACGCTTCCTTTAAAAGGCGCGAGAAAATTGAAAAATCGAAGGAAAAAAAGATTATTTTTAAAAATTATCTATTTGAAACGAAGAAAAACAAATTACATTCCTACATAATAAAAAAATACACATTTACAATGATATATACTTATAAAGTCTATCAATACTCTGCTCAATGTATTTAATAATCAATTTATCAATACTAAGGTAAGAACAAGTTTAATAATTACTAGTGACTTCCATTGGCTTGTTATATACAAAATTATGTAAAAAAATTCAAAACTCGCCTTGAAAATTTGTTGTATAATTAAAGTCGTATTGTAGCTTTACGTCAAAATGCACTATTGAATTCTATACATTGTTACTGTATGGAGGGGGTGGGATAAAAATTATGATCGAAACAGGGTCGAAAATGATAAAAGCACTGGTGTGTTCAGCAAATCGTTTACATTCAATTTTGAAAATAAATATTTGTTTCTATTTTGAATCTTATTATTCCGATTTATTTTAGTTTATTGCTAAAAGTGCTATAATGTAGAATAAATAGTCGAATTTTAAGAATAATAAAATACTCTAGAATTAAGTTATTTAAGATTATTATATATATATATATATATTCAAGTTAATTGAGTATGCTGAAAAATGAAAGTTTCAAAGGGAGATTTCACCATTCAAAAGACATTTTTCTTTAAATTCAATTAATATCAGCAACTTTATAATATTATATGAATTTTTTTGTAGCAACTAAAATGGTAATTTAGTGATTACACTTTGAAATTCACTGTATATGTGGAAAAATTTACTTAGAATTGATTAAAAAGGGTTTATAATGCAAAGAAATGATAATTTTCCCTTTCATTTTACCTTATATTTAATTATTTATCAGAAATAAATTATTTATTATTTCAAGATTTATCAGATTTGAATGTTTCATTTTCTAAGAAAATAAAGTAATTAATTATGAACCCGTGCACGGATTAAAATGGAATGAGAATATTTATCACTGAAACTTGAGAGAGAGAAAATGGTTTCTTCTCTCAATTTTAAGTATTCATTACAAATATTTTACTATGTCATATAGTAAATATACAAGATGATTACTTTTGAGAAAAATGTTTGAAAGAAAGTAAATTTTATTTTGCTCAAGAAACTTGCAAGAAGAAAGGTTTTTGCTTTCTTTTCTCCTCGTAGCACATATACTAAATTAGGGAAAACGATTTCCTGGAATTATCAGTCAAAACTATCTTTCATTTCAAAGAAAATTTGAATTAACTGAGAAAAAGAATAATATAAAATGTGTTCAGAGGTTGAAAGCAAATGCCGAAATAAAGCAAAATACTTTAGTGAAAATGCATGCTCTTGAGACGTCTGTTTTCCCGTCTGTTCTTCAAAAACTTCTCCTTTTGGAGGAACTGCAATATATGCACTAAAGCATTACTATTTAAACAGACCTGAAAGCGAGAAATAATGGAGATACTATATTAGTGTATTCTATGAAGTGCTGATAAATGTTAGTAGAACGATATGTTAAGGATACCAGGACATGCTCCAAAGAGTAAAATGCCTCAGGTAAGATTCTTTGTTTATGGGACACACACATTATATCTTTAAAAACTTCCAATAGAGCTTAGATTTGTTGTGATCCTAATAAAGATATCTTAAACATTCTCGATAGAAATATTAAAAAAACATTTTTTCAGTTTAATTTAAATTCGACATAGCTTTGAGACCTCATAATACATGCTTATGTTTAAATATCATTTTTAAATAAGTATCCTTAAATATGAATTTTTTTTGCACATATATTATACAATACACAAAATATAGTGAAAATAATTTTTAGTTTTTTTTAAAAAAATAAATAAACTTCGTAATTTTGAAATTTTTTATTTTCCCCATTCTTTATCCATTCACAAAACTATATATTACTTAGACTAAAAAAAAATACTGATATATAAAATGGAAATATCTAAATATTTTGCATTTCAGAAAATTTATTTTAATTCTTTTTTACTTTATTCCGAATATTTTCAGCATTATGAATTGTTTCTCAAAAGTTTAAAATTAATTTATTTTTGAAAAAAAAAATTCTGATTGTTGAAACTTTTTTTCTAGAATTGAAAATATTATTCTCTCCATAAACTTTATTTGAATAATTATTCTTGAAATATTTTTTGACTACTGCAACTTTTAAGGTTATACATTCCTTTTTTTAAGGGGAATTGTAAATATTCAAATGACAATCTTTCACTCTCTCTCAGTCCTTAGGAAATTTGTATATTATTTAAACATGAAAAAAATTCTAAAACCAAACAATCTGAGTGTCTTGAAATTTACTTTTCATTCTTAACATAATTTTTAATTTTCATTTCATTATAGCAATTGTAATTATTTAATGTATCATTATTATCTGCAAATCAACATATTCAATTGTTATACATCATTGCGTTTACGGGAAATTAGTAATTAAAGTTAAATTTTCAAAATCTATATTGGTAATTTTTTTTTGTACTTGTTTTTTAAAGCAATTTTTGATTTTTCAACGTTTCTTTTACAGTTTTAAAATAATATCTTAAAGATTGTTTTTTTTCTATTACTCTTTCTTTTAATCTGGCATCTTTCTATTGGAACAAAAAAGCCAATGCTTTATATAAAATAAAAAATTGATACTTAACTTTTTGTCTAGACAAGAAAACGTATTGAAGCGAGAGTGTAAGGGATTAAACCAATCCATTATTATTTTTATTCCTTTTTCGAAATAATTGCTCTGATATGTCCGGAAAGTTTTGGGAAAAAGAGGAAGAGGGTAAGAGGTATTATAGCTACCTTAATCTGTATAAGCTGGACTACCTGTAGTTTTTTGGGGAGTATAGAGCTTTATTAAACTCGTATTTCAACAATTGAGCGGAAAATCTAGCTTCAAGAACATAAAAAAATATAACTAGTAAGAAACAGTACTTAAGAAGAATGCAGTAAATCAAAACAAAGATCTTAAATGTCTGGATTTCTATCTTTTTGTCTTGATAGTTATTTCAGCATTAGTCAGATACTATCTACTGTTATTAGAGAGAAGCCCTACTTAGGTTAAAATATCTAGAAGAGGAATTCTCACTATAAAACTGTTTAGTATGAATTATTTCGTTCGAGCTAAAACTACCCAATCTAAACTGAATGAATACAAATTTCACCGAAGTGCCACTGAATAAGAGATAGCAAGGGCTATGCAAATTGTGCAGCACTGAGCATGGTTTTATGTGCAAGTGAGTTCGTTGTGGTAAATGCATGTATAGCATATACTATGGTTGCTCTGAATTAGTTGTTGGAATTCCCCGTATGGTTAAACTGCCTGATTTAGACGGATTGGATCGCAGACAAATCGAATGTGCGTGACGCAGAGGCCATTCAATTTCTGAAATCGTCAGAGAGCTAAGAATTTCAAGGCTGACAGTGTCAAAAATGTACAAAGTATACCAAGAATATATGGATCGTGGACAAAAAACAAGCGATCGGGAAAACTGCAAAGGACAATTAGCCTTGACAGTGCATGATGAGAGACGAATCAGACATATTGTATGTAACCTCTGAAGCCGAATATTAGCTCAAATTATCACCCAGTTGAATGACGGGGTCAGTCGTACAGTCAGTAAACGGACAGTGCGACACTCGCTTCACAGTATGGGTTTAGGGATTCATCGACCTACGAGAGTACCATTGCTCAATGCTCGTCATCGGGCTTCACGTATTGCCTGGGCAAGAGAGCACATAGATTGGAGTGTAGAGGACCGGAAACGAGTAGCATGGAGTGATTGAGTCTCGATTCCAATTATTTAACACCGACTGGAGGCTGATAATATGGCGACAGGCTTGTGAAGCTATGGATCCTGCATGCCAGGTTGGAAGTGCATAAGAGCATAGTTTGTCAATGATGGTCTGGGTATTTATTCGTGGCACAGTTTGGGATCTTTGATGCATGTACCAACCTCCCTCAATGCAATTCAGTACGTAGAATTGCTGGGGGATCATCTCCATCCCCTTTTGCTGCTCTGTTATCCACAAGGTAGTTGAGTTTTCCAGCCAGACAACTGTACCCCTCACAAGTCCCGGTTGGCAACTGGCTGGTTGGATGAGCATTCTTCTGACTTTTCTTTCATAAATTGGCCACCTAGAAGCCCAGACTTAAATCCTATTCAGCATCTTTGGGATGTTTTGGAACAAGGCGTGAAAAACCATCACACAGCAACAACGAACTTTACTGAATTATGGACAGCGTTTGCCAATATTTGGCAAGTCATTTCTGTGGAACGTTTCCAGAGACTTGTTGAGTCTGTACCTCGCCCAGGCCAGAAGAGGCACAACTCGTTAATAGGTAGGTATCCCTAATTAAAAGGCACTTCAGTGCATATCATAACTAAGAAATATGCGTGTTTGTTTCAAATGTGCTGCATTTTGGCAGATAAGTCATTCACATATGGGACAAGTTCCCAAGAATTGATGGAAACCATTTCACCAATGGCACCATCTAGAGGCAGCTTCGCTACTAAATTGTAAGTGAAGTTTGAATTTTTTATTCAATTCAAACTCTCGTCAGATGCTAAATATGTTCGTGATCTAATTTTGAACAGAGTACCACTGCCAAAAATTTGAACTCTAGGGATTTTTTGCATGCCACATAATCATATTACATGGGCGCCTATGATTTTTTCATTTAGAAAATTTATTGACTTCATTCAGGATCGATCCCGCAAACTTAGGCTTACAAAGCGGGCGTGCTACCTCACTGCCGCAGAGCCGACAGAAAGAAATATGCAAGAATAGCTTTTTTACTCCTAACTAATAAAGATTGCTGTAGCATAGTAGCCATGGTCTCGAGCTCGTGGCAAGCGTGCCATGATTTCGAACCCAAGCGTTTTTGAAGACCCGTAGTGAACAGAGGCTGACACACGTTACATCCCTTGTCGTTCAAATTTCTCCCGTTGGTGTGGGCATGGTAGAATGGAGAAGGAGTTTCTAATTCAAGTATTTTGTCCCATAACTTTACCGTAGTTCGGAATTCCAGGTGGCTGGGGTAGACTATTGGTCAAGTTCACCGACTCGTTGCTAGAGTGTTGTGAGTTCGATCCCCCCCATACCGCTGAAGACCTGCCGTATAGACAAAACTGATGCACGCTAAATATGTAGAGACTCAAACGTCTTATCATTGGTGTGATGTGGAAGTTAGAAGAAGGGGTTGTCATCTCAGGTGTCGTCCTTGTCACTTGACCATGGTTAAAATTTACGAGTTCCATCTCCAATAGCCCTCGTGTTGCTTTTTGTTCGAAGTTAATATAACTCTCACTCACTCATTCGAAATTACGAAGAAATTTGTAATTACACCGAACACGAGTTTGAGACCATATACTTTCGAAAATTGTTATGGTCACAAACTCGTGACCAGAGTGCCGTGGGCTCGAATCGATATGCCACTGAATACCCTCCGTGTAGAGGGGTTCGATGCACGTTAAGCCTCATTGTTCCCTCCGTTCGTGTGGTGTGGTAATTCGGAGAGAACTCAGATGTCGTTTTTGTTACTTGACCAAGGCTCAAAATTTCGAAGTCCATCGCCAATAGCACTCGCAGTCACTAATTTTCACTCACCCAGTTAATTACGTTTCTAAATATACATGTATCCCCTATAAACAGAATAAAGGAAATAATAGACTATAACAAAAGAGAGAAAACACATTTCCAAAAAGATATTAAGAAGGAATGACGAGTAAATGATATGGGTCAATAGAGGGAAAATCAGCTCGGGTCTATGAAGAAAACAATTAGATGACGCCGAATGTTATTTACTAAAGGTGACCTTCGGAAATATAATCTGGTGCAAGAGAGCTTCATCATGAATAATTATGATAAATAAATGTCTGGTAGATTTATTTTGGAATAATGATTGATATCACTCAAAAGTGTCGTAGCCATGATTGTTTGTTATCATTTATGATTATAGAATAATTATTTGATTTATTTTATTAAAACTGCATTATATGTAGTATGAAGCTCAATTTATTCCCGATCATCATAAATAAGTTTTGAAAGAGAAGAATTTTTCTATTTGAACGATTTTCCTTGCAACCTTTGAAAGTAAATATGATCTGATATCTTCTTGAAACACAGTTATTTTTACTGATTAGATTCAATCGGCGATAATATAGTTGAATATCGTTGTTATTTAAATTATATTTTTGTAGAATCTATTATTTTTAGAACAAAATCACTATTTCGTTAATAAATTCCATTTGAATGCTGTCTACGTTACGCACTACATCTAATAGAAAAAAATAACCGGGAAACGATATTTTAAGTAATCCATTTTCATGCATAATTTTAACAATAGGTCAGTTAGAAATGTACATTTCCTAGAAGTATCTGATGTACATTTATCTTATTATTTTCATAATATTTACGTATTATAAAACAAATTTAACGAATTTCTTAAATTTCAGTCTTTTTTAAGTCTTTATTGATCAGTTTTCTATTACACATTTCCTTAGGTTTTGTTTCGAAACCTTATAATTGTGTTAATGATTCTAAGCAAAATAAGAGTTTAAAAATAAAATGCTATGAAATAAATTTTTTCAAAATTTCTTCGAAATAAAATCGTTTATCGTTCCCTCGTTAATCTATTCACGGTTTTACGAGGTAAATATTTTTTCTTTTGCTTCAGTAAAATCAGCACGAATACAAGGGGTCTCACTGAGACCCCTTAAAATCCTCATAGATAGAAGTAATGTTTTTAGTTGATAATACTTTGAGTTCAGAATCTGTAACGTGTGATGTAGATCAAGTAAACCATTGTTCATTGGGATTCAATTATTGTGTTTGTGATTTTTAGTTTACTTTATCAAACAAGCTATGAACGAAACTTTTGTTGTCTTTTTTTGTTTCAGAAACAAAGGAAAAAATATACAAAAACGCTGTTGTTTTGTTAATCTAGGTAAGCTGTTAAATAGTTGCTTGGAAATTTTTTGAATAATTTAAACAGAATAAAAAAAAAAGTATTCCTTAAAATTTACGTTTTTTTAATATTAAAAATCATTTTCCTTTGTTTCATATTTACTTATAAACAAAGTACTACTTTTGAAATGCCAATTTCACTAATTTGAGTTATTATACAGTGTTACATAATGATTTGTCAAATCAATTAGTAAGATGAATCTCAAATCTTAGTAAACAAAAGTAAACTGCTATCTAAGTACTTGAAAATATTCATTGTATGAGGCAAACCATGTCCATTCTTTGATTCACACTTTATTTAATGCAGGGGATTTAATTTTACAAGACGATAATGATTTCATTGATGCAGCGGAACTTGTCCAATCATGGCTCGATAAACATGAGTTTGAAGTTAAACATCTACCTTGGCCCACACCGTCACTCGACCTCAATATAATTGAACAGTTATGATCTATTTTAGAGCGTTCAATACTGAATCGTTATCCTCCACCGGCATCACTCCCTGAATTTCCACAATATATCAATGAAGAATAGTACAATATTCCTTTAAACACTATTCAGCACGTATAAATTGATTCCTAGGTGAATTCAAGCTGTATTACTTGCCGAAGGTGGACCTACAACTTACTAATAAAATGTTCTTTAAAAATCAAAGGTGTTTTATTTTGATAACCACCTGTACATTAAAAAATGTAAACAAAACTTCTTTTTCTCAAAGCTGTTATGATGTATAATATAATCTATAAAACAATAAATAAAATGAAGTATTGTTTGAGTAACCTACCCGTATATTTATTAAAATGATTAAGAGCTTCACTTTCAGTATAACATACCATGTTTTTGAATTGCCTCAAGAATTATTTTGCCTAAGGTTCAATAGCAGAATTTCTACACTATAAATTTTTTTACAGTCTTGTTTTTCACAATAAAAATTTGTATTTTATTGAAATATAACCAAATGAATACAGAATTATTCAAATTCTACTATAACAGTTTTCGATTTTAACGCAAAAAGTGCAAAAACTATGTATTGTTAAAATATTGCAGATGTAAAACGCAAGAAATTATTTATGAATAAAAATTGATGCAAGCAAAAGTAATCAACAAATCAACTGCAAAATATAAAATTCAATGTCCGTATACTAAAATATAATAGAAAATCCATATTTAAATACGCAACTATATAACACAAAATTCGTATTTAAATGCGCAAGAATATAATACAAAAATTATGTTCAATGCACAATACATTACAATAAAAAATGCAAAATTTATAATATGGAACATTATTCTAATTCCTTACTGTTTTCAGTACCAGAAATATTACGAGATGAATATTCAGCTTTGGAAGACTTTTTATTTTCTGCAAAGAATATTGAAAGAAAAACAATCCACGTGAAATATTACGACAAATATTTTCATGCGCAAAACACAGAAATCAAATTTTCTAAAAATAAACAAGTAAAATATATTGCTTGGGAAATAAACTTTTCGAGGTGGTTCAGACAGTACTTTCAGTCAACTGATATTGGAGGTTCTACATAATAAAGGAAATGCTATGATAGTAGTCAAAAGAAGACCCTCTCAAAACCGATTTGTTACTTTTCCAAAATTTTATTCTGAAAATAAGACTATATTTTCTTTAATAGTTACATTTTTGGCAAAGCAACTGAAAGTAAAAATAGTATCTTTGCTTTTGTGTTCATGATTCCCTTTAGAATATAATTTAATTAAATAAAGAATGAACTATTTTCTAAGATCTGGTAAATAACATTTCTACTAATATTAAATTATACAAGTTTAAATATTTAGAAATGCACATTTTGTATATAAAATAATACAATGCCTGACAGAGAAAATGCAACACGACAAGTGCGTGGGTAGAAAGTGATGAAAGTAGTTAATGAGAAAGAAAATATAGAATAAGAAACTATGTTTATTTTTACATGATAAAGCAATGCATTGAGCATAAATACTATTGATTAGTAACAATAAACTCCACCTGCAGTGCATGCAAAGATGAGTAGTCATGTTTCAAATGCGTTGAATGGATGTAAGATCAATGGAAAAAGTGACTGGAGAAACATCTAATGTACTTGTCGGTCTTATTGGCTGATGTACAGCTCTCGGATGATGGTACATGATATGCGATGTGCTATGTAGGAAAAACATCTTTCGAGTAACAGGCATGGTGTCATCCATGTATCATTTGGCTATCAAAGTATCACTATGGACCAGATAAACCCAACTATTGCAGGCGATTGTTGGTTTATCTGGTCTATAGTAGCATAACTCTGACGTTATGATACCCGCTGTTTCAAAAATGGCAGACGATTTGAAAAAAAATTTAAAAAAAAAATGGTAAGAGATTTAAATGTGTGGTTTGCTGCATTTTGCTTTAGTACCTAAGGAATGTACTCTCACAAAGATTCAAAATTAGTTATTAAGTTTGTCAACAGATGGCGCTTTTGACTAAAAATATGAAATGGTGTTTTATGTCTGTTTGTCAGACACATCAGCATTCTGACATGTGTTTCCAAAATGGTTATGACAATTTTTGAATTTTGTAGCAATTTTTATTTATTTTTTTGGGTGGGTCCCCACGAGAGAGTAAACCATTTGAGAAACACATGCAAAAATGCTGAGGCGTGTGCGAAACAGACATAAAACACTGTTTTATATTTTTGTAGTCGAAAGCGTCATCTGTTGACAAACTTTGTAACTATTTTTGAATCTCTGTGTGAGAATAATTTCCTTAGCTACCAAAGCAAAATGCAGCAAGCCACAAATTTCCATCGCCTTCCGTTGGTTTTTTAAATTGATTTTTCAAATCGTCGGTTATTTGTGGGACACCTCCTATACGAAGGGGATATCCATTACATTATGATATTAATGGAATTTGTTTTGAGAAATTTATAAGAAAAAAAATTTCATATTTCCTTTTTTATACACAGGAAATTTTTTTTCTACATAAATAAGAATTATACTTAATCACACACACACACACAAATGTGCAGAAAGAGCAAGGAACATTATTTAAATTTGATTAATGTAAATAAACTAAAAAAATTAATAAACAAAGCATTAATATGCATATAAATATTTATACATAAAAATAAACATAGAACACATAGAAATAGGCATCTTATCTACTCTTACTTCACTTTTTCTTCAAACAGAAAAAAACTTTGTGCTAATACACATGGATATTTAAATTACGTTAAAATTAATGAAAAATGGTATTTTACTATCTTCAGTTTTATACCGTTCAAAATTACCAATCATGTAGTTGAGATTTTTAATTTATGCACATATTTTCAATCGTATTCTCGTTTTGTTTAATTTAGAATTCCAGTTTATTAACAGTAATTTAAATGATTCTGCTTACGTTGTTTTATTTGTATAAATTTTCGATTTCTATAGCAATTATAAAACTAATTTTCTATTATGAATGCAATTAAAAGGCATTTACAATTTTAAAAATTCTCAAAATGTATTAAATAACATTTCTACTTTTATTACGTTTTCCTTATTACTTGAAGAATTTTTCTGACTTGGTGTTGACCATTCTATGCTGTTTTAAGGCTGAACATAATTATTAAAATGCAAAGTTATAAGCAAGTAAGTTAATCTTTGTTATATATAACAGGGAGTAAGTAATGTTTTTGAATGTGCACCGAGCCCCTCTTTGAAATAAAAAAAATATTTTCCCCTAATAATATAATTTTTTCAGCATTGCATATTACTTTAAAAATATTATTTAAGAAATTATTTCTATGAAACTAGTGTGAGATTGTAATAATTAAATGTAATTTTTTTTCTTCAATATCATACGAAATACATATTTAATTAGAGGTGCATCTATATGTAGTTTTAATAAATTCTTAATATTATTAAATAATTCATGAATAGTTTCACAGAAAAATGATTTCTTTGTTCTTTACTGTTCCAAAGAGTTTAAAATAATCTCCTTCTAATTATCTTTAGTTAATTAGGTGAGGCATTCTCAGTCGCTAAGAAAAAACGTTTTTAATATATTCATATAAAGATCAAATGCATCCAATTATTTATTTATCACAAGTTATTTATTTGTTTAAGTATTTTTTTTAGTTTAATTTTATTTCTAAATATACGATCACTAACTTAGATGCTGTGACTGAAATTTAATTATTATCATTTCTTCCATGACATATTTTATTTCATTAATCATAATTATTTCTAAAGGAGTCAATTTCACTTTATGAGTCGTAAAAAATTGATAACAACCTTTAATGAAGACTCTATTTTAAGAATAACACTAAAATTTATTTAAACTCTTAGGAGGGAGTCAGTTCGGAGAAGAAACTGCATTTTAGGATGATAGTTTGGTCTATGCTTAAAAGGTTACAAATTTTAAATAATGGTTTTAGCATTGAAGAAACACGACTTAAGGTGAAACTTCATCGTTTATACTGTGCAAAACATATTTATGTTGAGATGCAAGATTAATAATGAATTCGTTATTTTTAAGAGTAATGCAGACTCATATAGAGATAAATTTCATAAAAGTTGGCTTAACATACCATGGATATAGAGCATGTTTTTTATAAAATAAATGAGCCAATATATGTAATTCTATCTCCATTTTCGGTTACATATCTTTATTTTTTCTTTCAAATCGTTACTTTTATATTATATAGTTTAAAAGATTTATTTTATGTCAGAGAAGTATAGAGATTTCATAAAAGCACTGATCGGTATTTCCATACCATAACCTGAGTCCATAAATGTCCAACGATGCCATAAATTTTGAAATATATTCTTTAGACAAAGAAAAATGAAAAACATAGTTATGATGTTCTGAGAACTGAATAATTCACCTTATATATTAATATTTCTTTTAAAAATGTATATTTAGCTTAAAAAGAATGTATACATATTTTGAACTTTCATACTATCTTTTGAGTTAGGAAATGTTAAATTATCTATTGCTTTAATTGAATTTAAATTTCATGATTATTTTCTTAACATTAAGATATTATTTCCATAAGGTAAACTTGTAAAAGATTTTAAGAAAATGTATATATATATATATATATGTGTGTGTGTGTGTGTGTGTGTGTGTGCGTAATTGTATAATTAAGCAAAAATTTGAAATTATATGAATCTTAGAATAAAAAATCCCATTTCAAAAGAACAATAGCGAATATAAAAAATAGTAAATATCCAAAGTTTTTAAGCAAAATTAAAAGTTTAAAAGATAAAATTCTTAAAATAGACAAGAGCAACATCGGACTTAGGACCGATAAGTGGGGTTAAACTAGTTTGATGGTTCCAACCTTCCCCGATTGCAACTTGGTAAGCTAATTTGGAAATATCCAAATTCTCAAAAATTTAAAATTTTAAAATGTTACTACCCAAAAAATTAAGCTATTGGCCATTGCATTCTGAAAGATATAACAAAAAAATTAGAATTCTAAAACAACTAAATGCATAACGTAACTGAATTAAAACCATAATATAACTCAACCATTGATGCATCAATCCTTGAGATGGTCGTAAAAAAGGAAAAAAACATCTAAAATTGGAAAATTCAAATTAAGAATCCAGTACATTCACAAATGAAATACCTTAAAACATCAACACTAATTGCATATATCATCAAAAACTCACCCAAAGGCATCATATTAATGTATCAAATTGAAGATGAGTATTCAATTTCTGAACAATTTTTCATTTCTCCAATCAACTTCTACAACACTCACGACTCCCACTAATACCACGTTATAATCCAAAGATCCATATTCTTAAATTAGAGTTTAAGTATTAAATATTAGATGAAAGCCAGATTGTGCAAGCAAAAAGTTTTTTGATTGATCATAAATTGTATATTGATCATGAATTGTACATGAAGATTTCACTTGACATAAGTTATTTTACGAGAACAATCTATTAAATTGTTACAGTCGTTGAAAAATTGAGGAGACTTCTTGTTGTTTTAATTTCACATTTACTTAGTTAAACAACACACACAACGCAAACGACGAAATACAAATCAAAGACACACACACATTAAGATGATACACAAAAGCAATCCTTCGCCCGTTCAGGAGATCTTACTTTTTATAGATTTCTCAAACGGAAGCTTTTAAAATCATATGATTTCCATTAAGATCTTTTATGTTTGGCCAGATATGCGATTGATGAAATATTGCATTATCTTGTTTTAAAAAACGCAAATGGGGCAATTCTTTGAGAAATAAGGTTGTGGTTAACAGGGCATTTTTCGCTAGGTGGTAAAACTAAAAATGCCCACGCCTTAAAATTACTAGGCACCAAGTTTAAATCTAACTTTATACTCTCGTCATAATTAATATAAGAAAAAGAAATAATTAAGTTGACGTTTCAAAAGATTATCTATTAAAAGTATTAAAGTGTTTTTTTATAATACGCCCGTCTTCGACATCTCTGCCATTAGTCGACGAGCAGCCCAATAAAATGATGACGAAACATAAAAAGAATTAAAATTTGTCTCCGTAGAGTTGTCTACAAAAAACTTTTAAACAATAGGACAGTGCCTCAGATGGCCACCATCCATTTCATCCTGGTTGAACAGAGGGCACCAAGCAAAATCCTTTACTCCAATGCGAATTAAATGCTTTTGCAAGTAGTCATGTCCAGTAAGTAGACGAAAGTACGCAACTTTAAGCTAAACGCCTGATAAAGTATCGCCTTAAAGTATTAAAGTGTGTAAAACACATTATGAAAAAATCAACCAATCTTCGGTAGGGCGAGTCTAAAGTTGAATAGTGAGTAGCTAAATGAATAAAAAGTAACATAAGTAATGAGTCCCTGTTTTTAAACTAAAAATCAACTATTACACGAAGTCTTGGAGGGCTCAAGACCATGTTGAATAAAATAAAATCCATCGAGAGAAATTTTAAGAGGGGGAGGGATTTATTGCATATATATATGTGTGTGTGTTTTACAAATTCTTCTCCGTTCCATTACGAAAGATATAATTTTGTGGGACAATATAGTTAAAATGATAACTTTACGATATAAAGGTTAATTATTATTTCTTTGTAGTAATTCATCCTAAGCAACCGCAAACTTTTTCAGTATTAAGCTCCATTTTTTTTAAAAAAAATTCAGCAGTTACCAAAGTAACAATTTCATTAAAACAGTAATTTTAAAGGGAAGTTTGAACACAATTATTTCTGAAATATTACAATCAAGCCTGATTACATATTTTGAATATAAATATGAGTTTTAAAAAAAGTGGAGAAAAACCTTTATTTCCTTTTCTCCACTAGTTGAATAATAACAATTTCTTAAAAGATAAAATTCATGTTTTAAAACCTTTTAGGGTTCGCTCTAATGAGTTTTTAATAAAATAACAGTTTTTAAATTATCTTTAATTACACACGTAATTTAATATCATCTTTCATTAAAAGGAGAAATAGTCATTAGTGAGCACGGATTAAATTTGTGTTTCCAATTAAATTAAATTATCAAATCCCTCGTAAATTATACAGATTTATTTGACCGAGGTTTCCAAAATTACATCCTTACGATTTCCTTTGAAAAGATGGAAGCCAATTTAATGAAAGTATTGAAATATATTTGTATTCATTCTCAGGTAAAGTTTTAAAATAACGATCAAATTTGTGGCAGAATTTTCAATTAAGAGTGAATTAGATTTAATGAGACAACTTTATAACTTTACTCCTCCTTGAATTCCGAATTCATTGCATTATGAAATTTACAAACAGACTTTGCTTAAATTTGGAAACATAATTGTAAGAAAATTAAATCCTCGAACATTGATTGCTGTTGATAGAGATGTGCAGTAGTTTTCAGAACTTAGTACCAATTCTTCAAAGTTATTATGTACTAAATCAAATCGCGCTGTTTTAGTGATTGTGCAATCATGTTCGTTTGATTCAATTCAAAATAGAACTCCTTAACCTTCAGCTGGGTGCATTTCAAAAAATTCCATCCTTAGGCACGCGACATCTCTCAAATACATCACTCCATACTTAAGTGTGAAGATGATTTAACCATTTTATTGGGGATATTTAACATTAAAATGTGTTTGACATAAACTAATAGTTAAAATAGAATCAGAAATTAAGATATTCAAACACCGAAAAGATAATGGTTAATTATCATCCGTGTCATCATCGTTTACATTTTAAGATGCCTTGTTGTAGCCTTCACAAATCACCTTACAATGTTCAAGATGCACAGGTTTTTAGTATACAATGCATAACAAAGTTTTAATAATCTTTTCTTGCGTTCCTGACAACAGGGGACAGTACCTTCTTTTCCAAGTTCCTGGTGATGTTCCTGTTCATTTATCGTCTTGAATGGGACGATATGTATCAGATATTTCTTAAATCCTGAATCAAAATGAACGAGAATGTTACACTCAGAGAGTCTTCACAGATGCTCTTTCAAAACGTTGTGATCTAGTTTTCCTGGATATGTGTGCTAACATCTGAGTAATTTTGTTTTCCATATCGATATTTCAGGAGTTTTGTACAGCTATATTGAGGATTTAATAAAATACACTCACTGGCTAGATGCATAGCATCCCTCAGATGTATCTTAACTCCCATCCAAAAAAAATCAAACAAAAATTACAAAATACTTGTTTTGAATTATTTGCATATACTACCGAAAATACGCTATTTTATAAGAAAAGAAATGAAAATTATAAGAAAGTGCAAAGTCGTAAGTACTGACATTGTTGGGCGCGCTGCATCTATCAGATTCAATGGCTCCATTTGCCCGAAATTTGAAGAAATAGCCCTCGTTCTTGACCCGGAATCTTAGGGCGAGTGACAAAAGGCAGATAGAAGAAGGAAGCAGATAGAAGGAGGAGCGTGTTCCAATCCACCGTGTGGAAGCAGCACCCAAACTATTTTTATTATGCATCTGAGAGATTCACACGTCTAACGGAGGTTCAAGCTGAAACACGACATTCCTTTTGCCTCTTTTTAAAAAAGCCATATTGCATTATATTTTAGGAAAGCTTGCCGCTGAACTGTCTCCTCATATTGGTTAAGGTGGAGATATTGCTGATCTCTGAGATTATCGAGGGAATCCGAACGCAGTAGTAACTGAGGCCTTGTTAAGTCGTATACGAAATGATTCCAAGAGATATTCACAATAATTTACTTATACTAATTTAACGTTAAATCTAATTACACTATGTGTTGACAAGACAAACTGAATAATAAGAAAGAGCAAATAAAGCAGTAATTTATATTGTAAACAACAATATCAAGGTAATGTACTAGAGTTATTAAAAATTACAATTACATGAAAAGCATTGAAAATTAATGAAAGTTACATATTTCAGGTATTTATTATAGCGATCTAAAGGAGATCAATTTTAGACAGTATCTAAGCAAACTAATAACAAAAATCAATATCACATGCAGCCATCACCTGCAGTGATGACAGACTTTACACATCGAATCATTAGGATTCTAAGTGTCATGGTAAATAATGAATATAATCTATATGAACTACATCCGATAACTAATTTAATCCCCACTCTCTACCGGAAGGACAATATGAGTGAATCACAACCGATATAACGTAGGAAAACTGTCTCAATGAGCAATATTTTCGGGAATAATGCAACACATGGAAGAAGCGGAATCTGTAGTGCACTGCAGAATGCTAATTCATTCCGAGCAACATGAGTTGGATAAAGTTTTATTTAAATATAGTTCCGGTAATGCGTTGTAGAAGAGGTAGCATCTCAGCAATTCAGGATTTCCATAATATGGGCTATACGATATCTCATATTATTTCCAATTGGGCTCCAGACTAAAATGTCCCAAGCTTTAGTTGAGGACAATGGGGGAAAAAACTCTCAATCATCCACAACATTTAATGAGTACGCGTCCATCGTTATGGTCCAATTTTATTGAAAATTCTCCGGAAAGATGATTTGTTGTTAATCCGCTATATTCGTAAGTCCATTAAGCGTAAGCTCTACGTAAGAAAATTTTTACGCATAGCTCTTGATGCATTAGACATTGACGAATCACAACAATGAGGAGAGGTAGATAATTACACACCTGTAGGTGAAACCCAATTTCATGATGGTACTCAAAAACTTGCTATACAATTCGCCTTTACCATGCGGACAATGTGTCTATAGTTTCATGATAATATATTGTAAAGCCCATTGCAATGATTATAAATTGGCCAGTATATTCCATCTTCCATCTATTTCACATGTATCAATGTTGTATCAATACGAATCGATGCTAATGATAACTTAACCATGCGAAAGTCTATACTCATGTATGTTCATAGTGCGAAATCCTTACAAATACTACAAACCTCTCCCCTAATGTCTCATTTGGCGCTCTTCGTTTTCGGCAATACAAATTGATTTATAATCAATTAACTGTAGATAAACAGCGATACAAATGTTTCAGCAAATTTTTGAAGTTGTTCTGTGTATTGCTTACTTAGATAAAGGGTGTTTATCATGCCACATATGGTGGCCATGGTAGCATAATAGTCAAGGTATCGGATCATGGTTGGCATATCATAAGTTCGAGCCAAGTACCACTAAAGACCAGCTGTGTAGGGAAGCGATGCACGTAAAATCTGTCGAGAGCTCAAACGTCCTCTCGTTAGTGTGATGAGGTAATTAAGAGAGAGGTGTGTCAGCTCAGGTTTCATCCTCGTGGTTCTAAATTACGAGGTCCGTCACCAAAAGCCCACGTGCAGCTAAAACAGTGCGACGTTAATATTCACTCACTCACTCATGCCACATATATGTGATCGTTTTGTAATTATAATTTCTTTACTTTTATCACAGGTTTTGTTTCATTTCAATGATTTCCCAATAATGCTGCAATTTTCCTAAGTAGTGATGGGGTATTACATTTAAAGAGTATTGCAGAGTAAAATATCCAAAAATTAATGTACTTCAAAATGTTTTATATATTTGATAATCATGTACGCAATGAAAAAGTTATTTAAATACCATTTACATCCACATTGAAACCTTGGGAAGTACAACACTTGAATAGGTTTTATACTAACCATTTGCTAATTCGGAAATAGAAAATGAAATTTTAGATTTCCTACAATCAAAATGGAAACAGTAAATTATTTTTAAAGTAATAGAAAAATAAAATCTTCAGCTGTGTTATAAATAAATTTAATTACATTTATGTATTTTCAAAATATACCCAAAGTTTAAGTCAGTAAAATCTAGTGTAGTCATTTAAAAATCAAATTCAGTATAGTATCTATTATCATACATATTCTATCGCAGACGTTAAAAAATGTAATTTAACTTTTTAATATATTAATTATTATTTTCAAATACATCTTTCGGATAACTTTATAGATACTTTTTGCTAGACTAAAAATGTATTCGTTAGAATTACATTTTTATATGACTTTTCTCTCCCTTACTTTTCTTTAATAATAATTTAAATTCAAACTTAAGAATTACTTTCTATTAAAGTCCAAGCTTTTATCAACTGAATTCCTTTTTTTCAATTTTTACATTATGATACACTGATTCTTTCGTTACAATTACAATAGTTTAACTAAATAAACTCATGAAAAATTCTTTGAGTATTTTAATTTTAACAAGTTGTGAAAAGTGAAATTTTTCACAGATTAAGGGAAGTGTATTTTTCCAAGTGTATTTTTCTTTATAAATATTTTGCTTTATTTTTCAAATTTACTTTATTCTACACTCAATGACTGGATAAAGTATATATGTGTAAATATGTAGAATGTTTTAACAATATAAAAACACCCACTAATAAAGCGTAGATTCAAATCTATTTACATCCTATTTGTTGCAGTCACTATTTATTTTAACGAAGATAATATATTACAACCAATCAGTATTTTTAGTCAACAAATAAATATAATAGAATTGAATTTGGTTTTGAAAACTACATTATTTTAACCACTCAATGATTAAATTTAAACTCGATATTTTTCTGTTCAAAGAAAAAATTGAGTATGAATATCTTTTTTAAAAATATAATGAAAACTATCTTCTGAACAGAAATACTTAGTTTTAATCTGTTATTAACAGCAAGACAATTTAAAACTGTCTCTAAAAAGGCTTGTTTAGAAATGTATCTTTGGAACGAACATAAAAAGGAATAAATGCTTAAGACAAAAACTGTTGAATCAAATTTCTTTTTTTTTAAAACTAAGTTCTCTTCACGTATCTGGAATGAGTAATCCATGTCTTTTTCATATTTTGAATTTATTCATCAGTGAAGAAAACATGAATATCATTTTCACCTTCCCAATTTTCTAAGAATTGTTGTTGTCATTGTTGTTTTCAATATGTTGTTTCACAATTTTACTATACTATTCTCAGAACCTGATTTTTTTTCTAGCGTGTATTTAAAAGTGTAGTAAGAAAGTAACAAATTGATCATTGTTTTAATTTATGTTGATGCCAAGTTCCATGAGTTTTCTTCTTAGTATTAAAATGGAAGTAAAAATGAGTATTTAATTTAATTAACATTTATTTTTATGCATTCGAGTTCCCCTAAACTACTGATTATAAGTTCTGCGATTAGCCCCCAGTACAATCATTTTTTACATACTTGCGCATATTCGGAGTAAAAGAAATGGGCTAAATAAGCAAATTTTTCTCTTAAATCAGTAAACCTTTCGTAAACACTATTAAAGGTCATTTTATTGCATATCAAGGATTTCGGATTAGATTTACTGATACCAGAACCAAGGAAAGGATCGTATTTCGGAAATACGTATATATACGTCTGGGGCATTTAACGCACCATTTGAACGAGACGTATATATACACCATTAATTTTGAACATGGAACTAGGAGAATGTAGTATCTACATAATAATATGAATAGATAATGATGTATGCATGCATAGTGGTTGAATAATAATCTGAAATATGAAATGTAAAACAGGTGTTAGAATTTTATAAACACCTGTTATACTTGTTTTAAATATTATAATACATTTCTGTGCTAATTAAGGAAATATTCTTTAATCTTTGGTCAAATAAAATACCAATTAATCATTTTAAATTTAAAAATAATGAGAGAAAACAACGTTATTTATAATACGCATTGATATTTTTAATTGGGAAAAAAAACTGTGAATTATACAAGGGGTGATCAAATGAAAAGGTACGAAACGACACGGTGGGTACAAATGTAGACTTTATTCAAAATATTCACCATAGGCCTGAGCACAACGATCCCACTGATGAACAAGCCGCAGGATTCTTGTTCCCAGAATTCCTGTGGCTGTGACGAGACCCAGTCCTTCACAGTGTCCTTGAGTACGTCGTCCGAGTTGAAGCGCTTTCCTTTCAGGTGTTTCTTCAGTGGACCAAACACATGGAAATCGCAGGGTGACATGTCCGGACTGTAGGACGGATGGTGCAACGTCTCCCATTGGAACTTGTCCAGTTCCATTTGTGTGACTCTGGAGACGTGTGGACGCACGTTATCATGGAGCAGAACCACACCCTCCGTGAGCAGCCCCGGTCTTTTGTTCTTGATGGACCTGCGTAGGCGTCGGAGTGTCTCACAGTACACATCGGAGTTAATGCTTTTTCTGTGCTCGAGTCATTCTGTGCTCGCATCATTTGGACGCCGCTTTTTATAAGAGCCTTTGCTCTCTCCTGCGCATGCGGGCACCCGCGCATGATCCGATCCAGTCAGAGTCTCCAATGGCATCCCGAGATGTCTCGCTACATTCTCCCTTGCGGAATATGCAAATATTTAACTGTTTCATTTTTATGTCGTTTCGTACTTTTCATTTGATCACCCTTGTATATAGTTTATTATATACATTATCAATGGGTGAAAAACATTTCTTGCGTGAATTCATTAGAAATCCAATTATATTTCTGTAACAAATTTTGAAATGACAAAGATGTCTTCAATTTCTCATCGGTTTAATGTAAACATTTAATCAGAAGGAGTTTTAAGCATTTGAAATAATAGTTATTTAATATCTTTTCGAAGAAAAATTTTAAGTGGAAATACATCTTTTAATAATAGTATTATAGTTAGTTCTAAGTACTTTATCGCAAGGATTGCACAAGATATATACATCCCTGATGTATTCTTTTGATAATATTTTATTGAATATGACCTTTTCATCTGAAGTTAAACGTTCTTAAACGTTTAATGCTCTTATGAAGTTTTTTTTTTTTTCATTTATCCTCCTCCAACACGAGGCAAAAATAAAAGCCTGATATTGTGTACTTAAAAAGTTCTTTTGATCACTCTGATGAAGAAAAGTGTAATATATATATATATTTAATTTATAGAAGCTAGGGATGTATTACAAGTCACACACCAGGAACAAGCCACTACAATCAGAATTTTTTAAAGTACTAAGCAAAACCGAAGTAATTAATTTAATCTTTGTCTTTAATCATACAATTCATAAATACAACATAAAATTAAGTTTTATTGGCATTTTAGATACATATTGGTAGTATTATTATAACATTTTTTGTTTCGTGAATTGCCTTGAAACCATTTCTAGTAGTTTTAAAACTCAGAAAAACTTTGTAGTCTGTACATTACATAGTTGTTAAGGCCGATCACTTCTCTTTCCTGCACCAACTTCAATGAGTCCTATCCTCAACCATTTCAAGCTTCTGTCTAGCTTCTATGTTACTAGCTGCTTGATGTGGAATGCAAGTTGTAACTCTGCGTTACATGGCTAAAAAGTAAAGCAAACATCTCAACTTAAGATTTTAATTCAAGAAATACTTCTATCAATTACCCCGGAGAAATGTAACTAAAAATTAAACAAAATTGACTTAAAAAGTATGTTCGTAAGTAATTGGGTCACATTGTATCACAAATGGGAAAACAAATTTCACAAGTCATTTGATATAATATTTCACTAAAAATTTCTTTTTTTGCTGTTAACTAATAAAATTTAAATATACAAATAAAAAGCATTTTTAAAAAAAAAATAGTTTAATATTTGTATATAAATAAGAAAAAAATACTTATTTCGACGACGTGCACACATCTTGTTTTGATTCAGAGACGCTAATAGAAATCGCTATCATGGACAGTTGCTTCCATGTGTTTACTAAAAGAGGAAATTGTATGAGGTATTTCACATTGTATTTCATGTTCTGCAACCGGTCCGAAGTTTGTTTTTGTTGTTCAACCTTCACAAAAAATTATGAAACTTTAGTATCACATGTGATACAAAGGAACCGAAGAGATTTTTTTAAACCACCAATCAAATTACATCTAATAATACAGAAAAAATATTTGCTTCAATGTACGAGTATCATGTAACTGGAATCTTTTACCCTTTGTCCAAAACCCAAAATGCATACTGAATAGAGTATTTTCTGCCGGTTATAGCTTTATATAATAATACGAAAAAGGGGGAAATAGTACAATTTCTTAGATAAATTGCATTTAGGAATGTAACATTCTTAGGATAGTAGAAAAAATCTTGCATTATGAGTGAAAGCTGATGATTAAAAATAAATTATGCAATTTAAAATACAATAAAAGGTTACAATAAAAATTAATTAGTAACATGCATAGCAAAAATATAAGATCCATATGCTAATATGTCTAAATCTATGTGATTAGGGTTTAAAATGTATAATATTTATAATAATTTATATATTATCTTTAGTAGATATTGTACTTAGTAATATAACTTTTTATGAATTAGTAATGTACCACACATTGAGTAAACAGTTTTTATTTGTTTTGTCTCTTGCGAAATTTAATTGTACTATTGACATCTGAAAATCTAAATTATAAAGATTATCCCAACAGGTTTTTGTGACAAGAACAAATGTTATTTTCCAAAATTTGATTGAAAATATATAAATATCTGGCATTTTTGTACTTGATTAAAATAAAAATATTCAAATTTATTTATCTGTGTATATAACAGAAAGAATTTATCAATGTCTTCATGTTATGTGATACCGAAAATTTTTGACTTTTTTACACTAAATTGTTTGAGTTTCGCTATAAAATGATAACACTTTCATTACCCGCGTCAACACATTCTGAGGATATTCTCGTGTTAAAATAGTTTCGTTTGTGCTTACAACTAGTTAAAAAACATTTTCCTTTTTTTTTTACCCTTCTTGTAAATATGCATTAATTTTCAGAAAATGTTTATCATCATCCACAATGTTTTACCTTCCTTTGATTTATCATTATAATTAAATTAATCAGTTTAATAGAGAGGCCGCGACACACTTGCAGATTAAAGTATTTGTTGTTATACAAACTTCACAGAGAACATTAAGCTATTTTGCGTTCATATTTCTAATTTTTGCATTCCTTCGAATTTTTATTTTGATTCGTGGAGCCTTTGGATATGCTGCGTGGAGCCCCAAGGTTCCATGGAACATAGTGTGAAGACCACTAGTATAGAGTTGAAATTAATTAGTAACCATGAAATAAAAAATGTGCAGTGTTTCCAAATGAAAATTTTAGTCATAGGTTCTTTATTTTAAAGAAAAAACCAGTAACATTAAATTCTTTGCAATGGAGAAACTTATTTAT
Source organism: Trichonephila clavata (assembly GCA_019973975.1). Classification (NCBI taxonomy): domain Eukaryota; kingdom Metazoa; phylum Arthropoda; class Arachnida; order Araneae; family Nephilidae; genus Trichonephila; species Trichonephila clavata. The sequence goes on along the minus strand of BMAO01028188.1, from coordinate 24,727 downwards.
TACTGTAAATATTTTTCCTTCGAAGGTTTCCCCCCTCCCCCTTTTTGGAAAGCTAAAAGATTTCTAAAAGTATGAAAGGTATTACAATACGAACAAATTAATGTAAGTAGTTAATTGACATAACCAAGCTATTCGTGTAAATTAAAAGGCTTTGAACGTTTCATTCAATTTCATTGAAATTAAAAATCTATTATTATTATGTAGAAAATATAAGTTATTTTATAAATGAATAAAACTGCTTTTATTCTTTAGTAAAAGTAATGGATATCTGTGCAAACACAATGTGATTGCAATTCCAAATTAACTAAATAAATTTATTTTATTAATTTTTTGACTTTTTCCTGCAATATATTATTGATTAATTTAATATAGTTCAATACAGTTTTTGTATTTAATGAAACATTCCCCTAAAAAAAATCTAAAAATAAATTAGTTTTTTTTATATAAGGTATAAAACCAACAAATGATAATAAAAATGTATGTCTTCATAAAGTAAACTTTATTTTAATAACATTTAAGAACAACTTTTGAACATAATTTAAAAAATTCTTTCTCTAAAAATATGCAAAAGTAAATAAATAAACGTATTAAAACTAAAAAAAACGAAGAAAAACATTTAAAAATGTCTCTGCAGCCAAAATAGCTAAGAAAATATGATAAAATTTGGATACTTAAGTTGCTTTTTTATATAAATTATTCTATTATTTTTGTTATTTTGCCTAACGCAGCAACTGCGCAAATTACAAAAATATAGATTCATTTTCTAAAAATGCACTAAATATACATAATTCTACTGTGCAAAATGCTCACACATAATGTATATTTTATAGTAAATGCTAATTGAATTCCAAAAGATTATTTTTTTACTTTGGCAGAAAAATAAGTTATATTTTATTACAATTAATAATGATAATTCAGTCAAAGTAGCTTTTAAGTGACCAATTAAATGTAAAGTGCAGTTACATAAGACATTTTTACAAGAAAAATGGCATCACTCACAATCTTTAAATAATTCAGAAAATAAAATTTACTCCACTTTATTACATACGAAAATGTTTATTGTACGTATATTAACATTCAGGAAAGTGGAAAAAAATATTCCAGGAAAAGACTTTAAATATGCCACAAAGATGGATATTTGTAAAATCAACCTATGTTTTATATGCTTCAAAAACTATATAATGTAATTAAATTTGACAATTATACCCATACAAATGGCCTACATTGTCATCAACGCTTATGTTTTTCTTCTAAAAATTGTATAGTTTATGTTCAAATTGGGAAAAATATAAAAAAATAAATTCAATCTGTGATGGGGGGGGGCGGGTTCTATCCACGGAAGTTCTATTAATCCTCTTAGGCAAACTATTCTACAAATGTGGTTTTAGTTTGAAAAGATCTTTCGTAGAGATAACTTTAGTTTATGCTAATGTAAATGCTATTTAAACTTTGATACATCGGTGTATATGAGGTTAATCATGAAATCTATGGGGAACAAAAAGTTATTTGTGACTGATTGAAGTTAATATTCATCTTAGTAACCACTCGGAGTAGTGGAAGGAAAATAGAAGTGGATTTGTATCAAGCTGTCGTTGATCGAGAAAGAGGAACGAGAATATAAGGAATAACGAGAAACTCTTAAAATAAGTCTTTTTGAATAGTCTTCAAAGTTGAATTTAAGATTGTTCCCAAAGTCAAGAAATAAATTGTAAATTGTTCATAAAGTGTTAGATTAAATATAAAAGTAACTATTTTTAACATCTTGTATGCTACTTCTCGGATCCCTCTTACACTTGGAACTTCTCCGCGGGTTGCTACAAATCCCCTTATTATTGAATAAATTCAATTCAAACAAGTTAGATTATACATATATATTAAGTGATTTATGTAAATTCAACTTAATGTAATTCTTTTTAATATAAAAAATTGTCTGGATTTTTTTAATAAAAATAATTTAAACAAGAACATTTATGCATTTTGGACTCAAGCAATGTAACACAAACTCTTTCCTTTCCAATAATATTTAACAAAAAGGAAAGAAAATAAATTTTATGTTAAATTTGTTATTTAAATAAAAAGAAATTATAAAACACAATAATTTAATTAAACATTGTAGTAACTTTATTTTATTTCTAACTATGCCATCATCACATATAATGTGAAAAAAATCATCTTGAACTTTTTAGCACCATCAACACAAATATTACATAGAATCAAGGAAAAAAATAATCCTGCTTAAAGATTTTATTAAATTTAGATACTTTGTACAAAACTGAATGTGAAGAAAAAATCAACGGCTAAAGGATAAATTTAGACACATTAATAATGTTATTTTATCATGTGTAATCCCTTCAAAGATTATTTATTTCTTTTACTTTAAACCTTTAAAAAAGCAACACTAAATGTAATAGATAAAATAAACATTTTAGTTTTCATGATAAAAAACGGGTAAATGGAATTTAACTTGTTATACAAAATTGAAAAATGTTTAAAATAAAGCGTATAAGTTTTGAAATAAAGATAGCATTTTATGATTCGTTACTAAAGAAGACTAACTTCATTTCTACTTCAAAATTTTTCTGTTGATTCGGAAAAAAAATTATTCTTTCCTTTTTGCTTTAAGTTTGTTTTTTAGAATGACTTTAAAGACAATAGCAATTCCTGTTTAAACACAATTTCAATTTAAACTTCATTCTTTTAGTAATGCAAATTTTGATAACACAGAAGCTTGGTAATAAAATTGAATAAGAAATTAATTTTGGGAGTTATGAATAAAGGCTTAAGTAAAGAAAGCAAAATGAGGCTTATTTTTATATTTCTCTATTTTTATTCGATATGCTTACTTTTTATTTATTAACGTTATACTTATTTTTAGTGCAAACAAGAGGCAATCAGTTACATGAAAAAGGCAAATAAAATATTATTTTATAATACATATATATATATGTAACATATACATTTATAAAATAAACATTTTCAAAGAAAATGTCTATTTCTTTACAATCTCGTATCATATGATACAAAACTACCCCAAAAATAAATTATTTTTTCATTAATTGAATTCCAACTTCGATTTCAAAAGTTGAAACAATTAGAAATTAAACAAGCAAAACAAAAAAAAACCCTAAAAACTTTCATTTTTATTATATAACTTAAAGCCATATAGAATACGAAGGTAATACGAAGTTTTTATAATAACGATGTTATAAAACGGTAATATTAATAAAAAATATTATCATCATTTATTTAGTTGATAAAATGATTAAAAAATTCGAATTATAATTAATTTCATTTTAATTTTCATTCTCATAGCTCTAAGTATAATATATGTAATATATTCACTTGAATTGATTTTATTGTAAAAGTTCAGTAATAAAAAATAATACATCTGCTGCGGCACTCCTTCTGTGAATCCCAAACAACAAGAATAGTCCTTAATAACACATTAAGCCTTTAATTTCAATAAGCCTTTTATGACTGGACCTAATGGGGGTTCATTTCGCCTTAGTCGTCTAAGGCATGCACGGCATAGCTGCAAACTAGTATATCGGTGGATCAAATGAAAACACCCCGGCCAAGGTCAACAGCTTGTCGGTAAAATGGAGATCCAGGAATGAAACACTAAATGGCAGTACAGCTAAATGATATTAATTGTTTATGCATTTATTCCATAGAGAGTCTAACTAAATCATTGCCAATAAATCATGGCAAGTGATTCAAAACGGTAACGGCACGTACGTCAACTGGATCTGCCATCTCAAGAAGAAATTGCCTGCAACGTCAACGGAAAAACTTTCCAACGACAGTCAATAAACCTACTCGAGATGTATAATAATTGCAGTAATTGACTCGGAAAAACAACCTTCTCGCAGGATCGTTCAGAAAGTCAAATAGAAAAAACAACTTCTTCGACAAAAAAACAAGTGACAGAAATAAAAGCCCGTAATGACTAGTCGGAATAAGTCAGTCATTTGAGGCATGCACGGCGTAGTTGTGGACCAGTAAGTAGGTGAATCAAGCTGCCAAAGTTAACACTTGGTCTCCGAACCTCAATTTAATTTTTCGAATCACATAAAATGAACTCAACTCAAAATACATTAATATTACTGTATTTTAATTACTTTTTTCTACTCAAAGACAAATTAATTTTATTTTTTTTTTAAACTAACCCAGTATATATACACTGTGCAATGGTTTTGTAATGAAATACTTGTGTAGCTAATATAAAATTTTTCATCGAATGATGTTTTACCCATGGATTATACTTGCCTATTCCCTAACAGAAAAATTAACACATGTTAAAAAAAATCAGCAAAGATGATGAATAATACAAGGCACGAAGTTCCATTCTTTTGAGACACATATTCTTAAGGAGAATTAATTGATTAAAAGTGGAAAGCATTTAGCAGATGGAATTAATTAGCATTTTCAAATCGGGGAATACTGGATAAGAAATCTGAGTTCTTTCAAAACATGTCACAACTAATGTGACAGGAAGAATAAAAAAAAAAAAACTTCAATGCATAAATGTATTACAAAATATTATCTCTCAACCTAAATTGTTTTTGACTTTCAAATATAGAAATTGCTCAAAAAATTATGCATTCGTTTTAATATTTATTAAAAACAGGAAATTTATTTTACACACACATTCTTAGCTTCTGTCATTAATTTTTTACTATTTTAAGAGACTTATAATTTTCCCTTCTGTATGACTAAACTCATTTTAAGTTATACAAAATTAAATTGGTCACATAAATTTGCAATATTTATCTAATTTGTGTTAACATAAATTATAAGAATTTCTGCATCTTAATTTTGTCATCAGTCTCTTAAAATGGTTGTCATTGAAGAAGAATATAATTTCCTTGGAAATAAATATTTAATATCTTGTTAGGTGATATAATATAGGTGATGTTAGGTGATATAATATAGGTGATGTTGAGCAATAAAGTGTATTAATATTAAAAATGTATGATTGAATTTCAAAAAAATATTGCTAATTTCCATGTGCTTTTAAATACGTTACGATGGTTGTATGTTGACATCTGAGTTAAAAATTCTGGAAGACTACTTTGTGAATTTATAGATGCGATAAAAGTTAAATTTAGTTAAGACTCAATGCACCACCAAATATGCTACAATAATTTGAAAAGCTCAACGGAAAACAAGATTAAAACGTTAATTGTGTATGCACATATTGTAATTTACGAAGCCCTATTGCAATGACGTTGTCATGCTTTCTATTTCGTAAATTAATTGTGTTTAAGTTGAATAACAACTTCTTCAAACTGATAAAATTTATGATAATTAGGCAAATTCTCTAAACTGGCCATCACTGTTGTACTGAATACAAATTTTATATTAACAGTTATAAAAAAAGATATTTTCTATCTCCTTTTATATTAAGTTTCCAGAACTTTATAATGATCACAAGAAACGCAATCTATTATTTTAATTTTGCCAACATAACACAATCTAAATACAGAATATGTTTCGAAATGAATTCAGAGAAATGGAATTAGGACGGTAATAATATATATAATTTACAGTAAATAAAACTCAAAATATTTGAATTAGGTTTTGCTGAAAAGCCGAATATTCAGAGGAACCTCAAATAATGAGTATTTGGTACACTACGGGGGAAATTATTACAAAAATGACTTGCTTGGTGCAGCGTTTCTGAAGCTGTGGGTCACGTCTCACTAGGAGGGCGGGTGTGATTAACCTACATAGGGGGGAGGGGAGGGGATACAAGCATATAAAAAAATCGAAAATAAAAATTTAAAAATTACAAATGTATTGAAAGGAAGCAAAACCAAATACATACTGGCGTAGTAAAAAATAAAATACGCATTTACACTGATATAATATACTTATAAATGTATCAGTAATGCACAATATATTTGATAATTAATTCATCAATACTGAGTTAAGAAAAAGTTTACTAATAACTAGTGACTCCCATAGACTTGTCATGTACAAAAATAATAAACAAAATTTAATACTTACCTTGATAATTAGTACGGTTTATAATTTACATCGTAATCTAGCTAAAATTTCAAAGTTCATTATTATTGCAAGAAGGGGAGACATGATGAAAATTATGATTGATAATTGGTTCGCAAATATTGAAAATTTGAGAATCACTGGCTTAGTGAGTGTTCTTTCCCATAAAGAGTGATGAAGATAGAAAAAGTTAGAGATTGTCGATCTGGTCTTTCAGTCAAAGTTTACTACCATTTTATGAACATCTTAGTGTTACTAGTGATCCGCATTTTTTCCCCTTCAAATTTCAGTTCAGCATATTATTTAGCAAAGTTTAATAAATCTTGCAAAAATTGCCTTAAAAAAAAGTGATTCAAAATGAGAGAAACATAAGAAAGAAGTAAGAACCTAGTTGATCTACCTCAGGCATACAATCAACTTCTGTCAATGTTTCGTACTATTCTGATAATTGAGATAGATGCTTTAAAAAAGTGACAGGAATAGATACGCAAACTGTTATCTTTTTTGACGATGTTAGAGGTTGCCCATTATATCAATTAATGAAAATCAAAGTGTAACGCAACCTTATCAGCGAAGAAACTATTTATGAGTTGGGGAAAGCAAATTTACTTGAAATGTTTAAGAATACGTCAGTATCTTCAAACACTGAGGAAGAAATATTTAAGAGTTGTTTTGCTGTGTAGCTTTTTTACCATCCAAACCATTAAAAAAGCACGGTGCAGCGCAAGCTTCATCTAAAATTCAGAATAGAACTTCATAAAAGACTTCAAGAAGTTTGTAGATTTTGATGTTTCCTGCAGCAACATGTATTTTTTTCTTATAATTGAATGGGATTTTAAGGAATGCAGGGAGATGGCAAACTAACCTACATACGAGATGAGGAGAATGCGTTGTATGCAACGAAAAACGATTTAACATTTCTATTATGTGTAAAAGAAAGAGGTGATTGAATATTAAACCACTAACTTTTTTCACCATTCAAAAATTCTACGAATCTTCAAAGAGTATGAAGTTAAAAAGAGCAGGAAGAATGTGGTTTGGAGATATCAGACGATAAAAATTATATGACATGGGACCTTTTTACGGATTGAATCATTGAAGAGCTTGATCCTTCAAGGAAAAATATTTTCTTCAGAGGACTTTCTGCTTTATATCTTTTTTTATTACGTAAATCACTCTTCTGCCCATTCTTCAAGCCAACAAGATGAAGAACATGAAATAATCAGATCCCAATGTCATTTCCTTTTTATAGCTTGAGGATCCTTAACAGATTATTTCCAAAATAACAATATTTAAATTAATTCTGAAATTGTAGTGAGGTGATTAAAGAGTCCAATCTCCCCCCGAAAGAAATATCATTTCTGCATAAGGATGGGATTTTTTTTAGATGGATTGTTCTTTTCTGCTCCAATTCCTTTTTAGTGCATTGTTCTTTACATTGTTCACTCACCAGCTTTTCAATTTCATCAAGCAGAACTTCAAATTAACTAAACGCTACAGAACTACCATGCATGTACAGATTTGCTTATTGTACAGTTTGAAGGGAAATATTAACTCAGAGTTCGTTTTTTAAAAGAATAATATTAAATTAAACTCATTGAAAACAGATCAGCATTTTCTAATTTTAACAACAGAGAGGAAAAATAAAGCATTTTTAGTAACATTTCAGCATTAGTATATCAAACACACTTGAAGGTTTTTAAGTACCTAAAAGCTTTTATTGGCATTTCCTTAATTGAATTAATAGTAATATAATATATGGAAATGTGAGCCCGAAATTTAAAATACAACCTTGCATGAAACAGAATTTAATAGTTTAAAGAAAAAGATACAAGAAAGGATTTTTCTGATTCTTTAATATACAAAGTATATAAAGAGATTAAATTCTATTTTGCTTATAAAACTCCTAAAAGTAATATTCAAATTCATATTTTATTTTATTATCCACAAACATCAAAACAGTTTCTGCATAAGCTTGTTTAATTGCATACAATATGCTTACTAAATAAAAATACCAATAGTACGAAAAGTAATATTGAAGTGCATTAAGTATAAAAGTTCCTTTTACAATTATATTCGCTTTTCGCTTTCCAAATACTCGACAATAAGAATCAAAATAAAGAATTCTTGTTATTTTATTCTATTATTTTTTTTATTTCAAGCTATCAAATTCGTGATAATGATATACGTAGCATTCATATATACAAGTTTGCACTTACTGTTAATAATTTAAGATTATACACTCAAAGTCAATAACAGTATTATTGCTGATTGATCTTGTAATTTTGATCCCTGGTCGTATAACGAGGATGATACCTGAGATAGAACCCGACACTCCTACCTTACGCAATACGTTCATCTGGGGATTTTGAAGTGCACCATCGTGTGTGTCTACACGCCAAGCGAAGAAAACCTCTTACGAGATTAATCTTAAAAATCCTAAGACAATTGCTAAATATCAAAAGAATACTTTGGATAACAATAAATTCAGATGAGCCACGAATTTATGCATTGATATATTACATTAATTAATAACTTTTACAATAGTTAAACTATTCTCAAATTTGTAGCATTGGTGACCCAATTTTCAGTCATAATTTTTATCACACCCACCTTCCCATACGATAGCAATGTATTGAATAATAATGTACTTTGACTCTAAAGTTGCAATATGACCTTAATTATAAATTGTACAAATTATCACAAGATAAATATTAATTTTAGTACACATTTATGTTTTTTTAAATAATTGGTACTTAATGCAGTGCTTCTCAAACTTTCAATATTTGCAACCCGATTTCCAATAATGATTTTCATCGCGCCATCTTCCATACAAAAACAAAGTGTTGAATGCAATAAAAATATACTTTTACGCTAAATCTACAATACGACTTTAATTATAAATTGTACAAACTATCAAGATAAGTATTAAATTTTATACATGACAAGCCCATAAGAGGCACTAGTTATTAGTATAAACTTGTTTTTAATTTGATACTGATAAATTAATTATCAAAAACTTTGTGAAGTATTGATTCATTTATAAGTATATTACATAGGTGCAAATGTGTATTTAATTTTATTATGTCGGAATGAATTTTGTTTTACTTCCTTTCAGTAAATTAATACGTATTTTATATATTTACAAGGGGTGATCAAATGAAAAGGTACGAAACGACACGGTGGGTACAAATATAGACTTTATTCAAAATATACACCATAGGCCTGAGCACAACGATCCCACTGATGAACAAGCCGCAGGATTTCTTGTTCCCAGAATTCCTGTGGCTGTGACGAGACCCAGTCCTTCACAGTGTCCTTGAGTACGTCGTCCGAGTTGAAGCGCTTCCCTTTCAGGTGTTTCTTCAGTGGACCAAACACATGGAAATCGCAGGGTGACATGTCCGGACTGTAGGACGGATGGTCCAACGTCTCCCATTCGAACTTGTCCAGTTCCATTTGTGTGACTCTGGAGAAGTGTGTACGCGCGTTATCATGGAGCAGAACCACACCCTCCGAGAGCAGCCCCGGTCTTTTGTTCTTGATGGACCTGCGTAGGCATCGGAGTGTCTCACAGTACACATCGGAGTTAATGCTTTTTCTGTGCTCGAGTAATTCTGTGCTCGCATCATTTGGACGCCGCTTTTTATAAGAGCCGTTGCTCTCTCCTGCGCATGCGGGCACCCGTGCATGATCCGATCCCAGTCAGAGTCTCCAATGGCATCCCGAGATGTCTCGCTACATTCCCCCTTGGCGGAATATGCAAATATTTAACTATTTCATTTTTATGTCGTTTCGTACCTTTTCATTTGATCACCCCTTGTATATATATGTATATGTATATATATATATACAATAAAACAATATACAATATTCTATATATTTCTTACATTCTTGACTGGTTACACTTAGTTTTATATCTATTTGTATATATTTATGGATACAAATATATGTATTTATATTTGTACATATAAATATTTATATTTGTACATATAACCCTTTATGTTTGTACATATAAAATTAAATTTTTTAACAACAGCAGACAATTTCATATACATCATAAAACCTTTGAAAACCAATTCACAACACTTATTTTATAAATCTTACTCTGTATCAAATAATTTATTGCGAATAAGTAACAAAAAAAAGCACAAAAAATACTTACAATTTGATATAAACTATATATCCTCTAGTTAGGATGAAAAAAGCAAATATAAAATCCAATAATCTTCGAATAATATATAGATTTCTCCTTTAGAAAACTATAGTTCCAGGGTGACGAAAAAACAATGCTCATGGAAAAAAATAATAAATTCCTCTGAAAACAGTAAAACAATAACCCCTTGTTCTACTAAATATTAAAAGAACAAGTTTACAGAGTTAATAACATTAATTAGATCGATCTAACGTTAATTATACATATAACAAAATAAAATGTTTGACGTAATGTAATTTTCAGATTTCAAACTGTCACCTTAAATTTTTGTAAATTATGTTTTTTTTTTAAATATAATGGTTGGAATAATTTATTTACCAAGCTTGTTTGTGATTTAAACGCTGGGGGTTTCACATCCGACTAACCACCTGACTGGAACATCTGCTTTTGCATTTCAGGGACCAGGGTCACGTATACTGATTTGGACACAGCAGACTCTGATTCTCATAAACTGTTGTGCTGCTGAGTTGAGTTAGATTAATTTAATACTTAGTGCACTTTTTTATACTTACCTATGTATATATAGATGTTTGAGTTTCAAGACAAAAATTGAATAAGTAATTGCACATGTAAATTTTATTTACTTTTATTTGAAGTTTTTTTGAAAATAAGTAGCTATATATATAAATATCATTTTGAATTTACAGGTAATTTGGTAAATATGTATATTTATTGCCAACTATAATCGATTATTTAGACACAGGGGAACTAGACTTTCATGGAAGGAACTAGCATTTTAAAGACATTGGGGTTTTAATCCTGACATTAAATGTTTATCAGCGTTTTTTATTATGTTTCACTATACGAGGTGTGACACACAAAAAAACGATACTGGTTCAAAAAATTATTGTACTTACAGATTTAATTCTCCGTGACAGTGTCACCTCAAAGTAGTTCCCTTCAGCATTCACACACTTCTGTATTCGGCGCTGTCATTGCTGGTAACGGATCTGGAACGTGGTTTCCGAAGTTCCTTCAAGAAGATTTTCCTTTCTTGCTTGAACTTCTTTAACTGAGATAAAGTGGGTTCCTTTCAGCAAGATTTAACTGTATGAAATAAAAACAAAAGTCTCATGGTGCCAAATCAGGTGAATAAGAAAGATGCTTTATCGTATTAATATTTTTGCTGGTCAGATAGAGCTGTGTGAGTGGATGCATTGTCGTAGTGCAACAGCCATTCATCGCCCTAAAATTCTGGACTTTTTTTCCTACTTTTTTCACGAAATCTTTTTAGTACCTCATTGCAGTAGTGCTGATTAACAGTCTTACCAATAATGTGAGGGATAACCACTCATATCATGAATTGTAGCTACGTTTTGTTCTGTAATCGCTGACTTTGGGTGCCCAGTAGGTTCATCATATTCCGCATTGACTTTTCCCCCAGAAAATCTCTTATACCATTGTGCACCACAAAGTTCCGTCTCCATAAACTTCAGTTTGTTTTTGAAATATTTTCGTGGCTTATTAATTAAGTTTCTTAAGAAACTTGATGTTGATTCGACATTACCCGTCAGAATGTAGTTGCACGTGTTCACTCAGAGACGCATTACTCCCAACTGGCAGGATCCATTAAGACGAAACTGGTCACATGGAAGGTGCGTAGGATGACGTCCCCTAAACAGACAACTCCACTCTTCTTTCATGCTACACACTTGGTCTCGTTTTTATTTTTGTGTGTGTGTCACATCTTGCATTCCTGTTTTTGCGGCTCAAAGAAAAAGAATGGCAGATAGTGAACTCTGGCGTTCTGCCTAAAACATTGAAAGAGTACTGTCAATTAAAAACACCGCTTTTTTTACTGCGATTTTATGATAATTCTATGAGACAGGAATTAATTGTAAAGAAGTCAGATCTTTGGAACTGGGATATGTGTGGTCACATTCGATCAAGTCTTACTCCCTCTCTGATAATCGTTCTGATGCTATAGTAGCCAATCGGAATCGTCGAATGACCTTCACCTCTCCTACAGCTATATCGGCAACGTTAATTTGCAATACAGTACCTGTCAAAACACTACGCTGATATTTCCATATGAACGATAGTATATATTTGTGTCACATATTTGTCTCTAACTTTATAACGCAAGAGAACAAGATTTAAGTTGTGTCATGAACATGTCAATTGAACTGCCTTAGATCATACACAAGTTTTGTTGGCATGTGGTGAGGATCACATTGAATCAAATTATAAGCATGAAACCACCAAGAAAGAACATGTATGACACTAGTAATCAGGACATAATTATCAACAAACTTTGAACTTTTCGCATTCAGAGTGACGTTGTTTGTTGTCGAATTTCGACACTAAAATATCCATCCTTAAATGGTATCGCATTTGCTACAAGAATCTGCTTTGTGCATAATAATGCTTTTCCATATCAAACTAACATTACGGAAGAGCAGTTAAAGTATTTATCACAAATGCCATCGCGTTCCCTTCGAATTGTGTTTGCTCTTCACTGATTTCAAGATAAAAAAAATAAATGGTCTGGAAAGTCTTGTTTATATACATGTTTTTGTAGTGAAACTAAACTAAGGTATCCGACTGGAATCAAAAACGTTTTTTTAAAAAAAAAGGAGATATGCGGAATTTTTTGCTGTTTTTAGATTTGTTTGGTACATTTTAAGAAATACAAGCTAAAATAAAGAAGAGAAAAATAAATTATTATGACTAAAATAGGAAAATTTGATAAAAATCTACAAAAAATAACATAAATGGGGGTCATTTTGCACCACAGTTTTATAAACAAATTTTCAACTTTTCAATTCTGATGTGTTACTATGTTATTCATTTTTGAAGGGATCTTCAGGATGAGACATATTTAATTTTTGCAAAAACTAGAACACTTCAACTCAGTTATTATATGAAATTTCTTAAAAAACAGTGATTGCATTGATATAAGAGACTGTAAATTTTGTAATAAAACCGTTATTGATAAATTTGGAGGTTAAAACACTTCTACTATTATACAGAATTTACACAAACAATTTCAGTTGATAATTTTCAAAACATTTTCAGCAATCGCTGGCCCATTTGAGTATTTAAAAAAACACATTTCGAGTAAAACGCGTTTTAACGTATGACATCTTGCTTAAAGTAATGGTATCTGCTTTTACTAAAACACTTGTAGTTTTTGTTCTAGTGAACGGAAAATGATACACTTAGTATTTTTATAAAGCTAATAAAAGGGCCTATAAAAGAAAATCATAAAAAAAAGTTGCCCATTTTTCGCAAAATTCACAATTTTAGGGTAGTCGGATACCTTAAGAAACTGCTCTATTTGGAATGTAGTCATTGCTAGTATTTGATTCTTTAGTATTTATACTAACTTACATACCTCAACATTTTACAATATATTACACTTTTATCTCTATCATATATCACATAACTGTTTTAGTAATTTCTTTCCGCTAAAATAACCACTTACAACACAATATTTTCTTCATATCTTATTCAACTTTTGATGTTGTTAGTGGCATGTATGACTACATGCAAAGGTAGAAACGACAGTAAACTTTTGATAATGCCAAAGGCGTGAATCACTACCTTGGCAAAGTCCTCCATCTTGACTGTGTATAATGTGCCCATGTTACAGACAATGTTAATTTTGAAGAGGGCACGAGTACAATGAAAAGTCAAAGAGAGAAGTATTTGAGATCGATCTTGGTATCCCGTGCAGTCCTTTCACTCCATGTTCTTGATCAGTCTTCATGAATTTGAAGTTTTTTGTCCTTAGTCTGGTTATGGTCGCCATTATCTTACGAGTGTAGTTAAATTCTAGCAATGCGAATTTTTTCGACCATTTGCGTAGAGCTTTTGATTGGGACTGCGTTGGCATCAAAAACTGTAGTAGAAAGAAGAACAGATCTGATTGTCCTGGCTTCTTTGCCAAGAAATTCGGCCAGCTCGTTCTCCTCAATATCGACGGGGACTGAGATCCGATGAAGGGTTTTCCCATCGCCTCAATGGAGAGCAGAATATAGCAAACACATACCTTAAAGATTTCCCAAAACAGTTGGCAAGGAGTATATGGATATAAAAATAATTACATAGTTAATAATGAATGTGTAAGAACTTATATATTTATGTACTCTCGCTACTTATGGATTTGCTGACTGTGAAATTTGAATATTTTGATTCCTGTCCATTGTTTGTGGTTCTTTCGCTGCTGTTTCTTGCTATATTTCTTGTGTTAGTTTTATATCACTGCTCTCAGTTTTACACCGTTACTCGCTTTTTCATTTCCCTACCACTTCTTTGACTGTAGTCTGTTGCCATATAAAGGTAAAAGATGTAGATCGAGTGTAGTCCCATTCCCCCACATATACACGCATTTACGTACACTGTCGGACCCCTATTTAACGAATTAATTGGGACTGAACATTTTATTTGTTAAATCGGGTTTTAAACAAAATTCATATTTTGTACACTTACCTTGCAGAAATTCAATAATAAGCATCTACATAATTAGAATTTACACCTTATTCATTCAAAATTAAAATTACTATTAGTAAACTATTACTAACCAGTTAAATTGAGATTTTAAAATACTGATTAATAGATGTTTGAAAATCATTTTGATTTCTGATTTGAAAATGTTCTTTTTCGAGTCCATGCAGAAAATAATAGACTGCATCATTTACATCCTGCTGCACACGAGAAAGGTATGTTTTCACAGTTGCCACAAACAATGTAAAACAATAGAAAATGTAACAGGAGTTAGATATCAATTTCTGCATTAGTATCGCTATTCTTTGGCTCCGACAAATCAACAATACCTTCAAATTCAGTTGCACAGATATGCCATTCGTCATCAATTGTATCATAATTGTAGAAATCTTAAAATATCCCCTGCGTTGAGGATTGTTATGAGATAAGGCTGTAATTTCTTGTCCTACTCAAGACTCACAAAACCGGTTATAGACATGAGTCATCTACACCTGTAAAGTCTAATAATAGCCTTCATGCTTTCCTGTAGAAATTTGAAGCTTACAGGAGAGACCTTTTCTTGTTCCGGTTTAAAAAATTAGTTGTTTGAAAAAAACCCATTTTTTTCTTGTACAAATTAACAAAAAAAAGTATCCAGCTGCTGAAATATTTCGTTAGTTACGGGTTTATTATTCGTTAAATAGGATTTTTGACATTATTTTTAACGGGGAAAGATAAAAATTGATTAAATTGCCAAATTCATTAAATATCGGTTCGGTATATTTGGGTCTGATTTTGTATACAGCGAATAAATTGAAAGATGTCTGTTAATTCAGTAAAGCATTAAAAAACTTTCATTTAACCATCGGTGTGAGTGAAACAAGTTGTTAAAAAGCATTATTTTTTTTTATTTTTTATTTTTACAATTTTTTATTAATTGTAAAAATTATCCAAAAAATATTTAATTTCCAAACTTCAATTTTCCTCATGTTATATATCCTGTATTTTCACCACGTATCGATAAAAAATACAAAATATTACTCTATTTAAAAAAACGAGTTCTTATACATAAGTTCAGGTACTTTGTTTTTCACTTGCAATTACGAATTCTCTTTGATCATTCAGAATTTTCAAAATTTTAAATTCTCATTTTCATGCAAAGATTTTTTTCAATAGAAAACTCTAAGCAATTATGTTTCATATTTCAATGGGTGATGGTAAGAAAAAAGAAAATAACGTAAAAAAGGGAAAAAAAATTATTTCCTTTTTTAATTTCTGCTCATTTGTTGATGTTTAGAAATTGAAAAACTCTAGAAATTTGTAGTTTTATTTTCCTTTTGTTAACAATATCTTCTTTCTAACAATCTTTTAAATACGTTTTTTAAGATTGAGCTATCGTGATTGTTAGAATTGAACGTGAATTTTACGTGTATTTTGAAAAATCAAGCATAATGCATTTGCAACTTTCATTAATTTTCCTTTCCTTTTTTCCTTTTTTTAAAAAAAAAAAAATCTTACCATTTTATTTTAAAAGGAGAACTTTGATAAAAAGTGAGACAGTTTTAATTTTTCAAAGAATATCAACAAAAAAAAAAGTGAAAAAATGATTTAGAGTTGAATTTATCGATGAATATTAAATATGTTTACTTCTTAAATACATTGGGACAATAGGACAAAAGAAGCTTTAGCATTTTAAATGAGGACAAACTACTTATTTTTTTCTTTCTGAGAAAAATCAGTTGAAAGTTTTTACTTGTCATTAGAATATGAAGGGAAACGAACATATATTATATATAAAACTTCGCATAACTTGATTTTTACTCTAAGAGCTTTCAAGTTTTGTAAGATTATAGAAAAATGTATAAATAAGGATTTTTTTTACTCAAAAAAATATATTTGATTTTTTGGCCGACTTTTGTTATTTGAATCATAGCCTACAAATATGTCCTCTTAAGTGTTTAAAGATAGAAAATTCTCTTTAAGATGAATACTATTCCCGTATATTTTAGTTTAACCTAATTAAAAACCCTAGCTAAATATTCATAGCCTTAATTCCCTGTTTATGAAATTCAGCATTAAATATTTCCATGAAAATTATTTGAAACATTTTAATGTTCTCTATTCCTTTTTTTCTCCGCTAAAATCTTGCATTTCTTAGTGGGAAAGCACATTATGTAAAAGAGGATATATATATATATTGAGATTTAAGTAAAATATTTACTTTATCTTCTTTCTCGAAATGCTTTCCATTTTTCATTATTCGCTAAGTCCATTTAAGATCTCATTAACGACTCTGCAGAATTCGGTAATCTAAATATTATTTCTGCCTTGGCTTTAGCAATAAAACTGTAACATTTTTTTCCAAAGAAACTGAGATTTATTCAAACATGGTTAGAATTAGGTGATAACTTTTAGTTTATTCAAGACGTTTGAGACGTGAGATGGTTTTTAAATATTCTTGTTAATGGAAATATATTTAAAACATTTTAAAGGCATCAAATCTTGTTAAGGAAGAATAGTTTAAAGTCACTTTTGTTAGTAGAAAGGTATTTTACAGCAAAGTTTTATTGCATGAAAATTATTACCTATATAAATCTCGTTATTTTTATGTCTAATTTTTTATATCGGAACAATTATTCAATCCGGAGCATAAGATATTTTTACCATAATACAATTATAGTACCATAATATATACACCTTTTAAATGCAACACCAAGAAGGAAAGCAAGAAAAAAATACATATTGCATATGGGTCACCCAAAAGAAAGTAGCATTGATGTAATAACTCCACAATTTGAAGAAAAAGGTGTCTGTCCATGCCCCAAAAGAGAGCGCACTGTGCTGGGAATGCATCTAATACAGTCAGATTCTGTCTTATGCATGTGTGATGGTGTGGCAGCATGTTAAAAGACATCGTTGACATCATGGATGCCTCCAAACGATAATCAACGTTACTTCGTACTGAGCCCCATTATATGAACTTTGAAAGTATATCAAGAACTTCTGACGTGGAATGTTGTCCAGCATGTCATCTTGCATGCTAAAGCTAGCCCTCATGTGGCTGTACCGAGTCAAGCATTGATACAGTAATACCACAGGGTGGTTCTCGAATATCTCCCTTAAAGCCCGGACCTCTCGCAGGCCCTCCAGAAAGCTCTGAAGAGAGGGATGTTGAAAAAAGGTTCTACAACTAAAATCAGAGGCTCTTCACCCAAGGTATCAATCATGTCGTGGACCACTGGAACATTTATTTCAACCTAGTGGACGACTTTGTCTACCATATCTGTTAATATTGTGTTACTTTTCCCCTTGTATATTAATTTATATTAATAGCATTTAACCATTTATCCGACCCCTTAACCAACTGTAGTGCCACTTTCATATGGGTGACATTTATAGCTATACTAAACTAAGAAAGAAAAGAAGACTAAGAAAAAATTATGATTAATTTTGCATTTCAGAAGATACAGTTCGAATTATTTTTATCTGCCACCTCTTTCCATGAGGTTTTTGCCTGTAACTTGTTAGTTATCGAGACAAACTGTACTTTGCATATATTTAATATCAAGTTATGCGTTTCTGCATCAGATTTTTGCCACACTTCAGACAAGCCAAGTTTGAAGAGCAATGACTCACACATTATCAGATATTTTCATTGAGTGCTAGCCATTACATTGGTGGTGTTATCCAGGGAAATGGACAAAAACACCCTCTACATCGAGGTAGAACAAGACGGGCAACAGCAGGTCTTATGTTATCTTGTTGAAAAATGATGTCCCTAAATCTCGAAGATAGGAATAGGGCTTTAAGACCTGGGAAATATAATACTTGCTTTACAGATTACCTATAGCGCAAGCAAGAAGTTCATGGCATATACCTAATTGCTTCCTATACTATCATAGCAGATGCAAAGCTCTATATAACGATATCGAATGCAAGTAGGCGACGAGCATTTTTTTGGATATGTTCATAATCCTGCTGTAAACAGAACCAGGCCTCGTCTTAAAACATGGTGCTATCTCAATCTTATATCTAGTTTTCTGGCTGATCATCCCACTGTTTGGCGCGTTTTTATGTTGAAGTTCCGTTGAGGTATCTGTAATAGCTGCCGTCCAGAAAGTCTGTGCAACTCCAGATGCAAATAGCACTGTCCATGCGGGTACCTGACGTGTTGCAAACAGGCAAAAAACTACCAACAGAGTCATCTCGAGCGTTACTGACAGGCGACCACTAAGACATCTGGGTCACGTTCAATATGGCTACTGAATCCAACGGGATGTGAGAATAGAAAAATCTCATAACGAAAAACCACGCTCTCAATAGTTAGTGGTACTATAGCTACAGAATTCCTAAAAGGGCTGACAACCATTTTTCATTCTTATACAATCCATTACATAATCTCACCAAGCAAGCAACGTCCGAATACAATTTCCTTATGAGAAATCTGCAGCTAACTTTCTTTTTATGCTGAGCTTAGATGCCGTACCGTCTTCCTGCGTCGTTCGATTGGAAATAAATATTAATCATTTGCGTGTCCTAACTTCTTCTTTGATGTAAATTTCAAGTTTGTAACTATTTGTTCATGATTTTGCAATTTTAAAGGCCAGCAGTGCAGAATGTACTATTTACGGCTAAGGAATAATTTCAGACATTATATGAGACCTTGGCTTACTATAACTTTTTGATAGCTAATGCTTCAAGAAATGTGTCAATACATTTCATTTGCTGTGATTAACATTTTCAGCATTTTTTGATAATACTAAAAATAATTATACTGCATATCAGCAAAACGAATTTATTTGACATTAGACATTGTAAATTATGCATTAATATCAACATATCTGAAACAGACATATTTCGCCTTTTAACTATTATAAGTAGGGCTCTATTGGAATGCATATTGTCGAGTTCACAGTCGTGTATGGCATATTATTTTTCTGGCAATAATTGTTGAGCATTCTTTTTAGTTTTACGTAAAACCGTATTTCAAAAAAATTCTTGTGGAAGATTCTTTATTGATCTAATTTGCATTACCATGTGATTTGTAAAGGAAATATAACGTATAGAATTTTAGAAATCATATCATTTTTTGATAAAATTATCAATATATTATTCTATTATAATTAAAATAAGTTTAATTAAATGAGCACGAGCAATAATTTAAAATAATTAGGAATTAATTTTTTTCAACTGTCACTGGATTCAATACTGAATATACAAGTGTTTTCATTTTTTAAGAAAGCAGATCTTTTTCTTTAAAAGAAACTGTCGAAATACCTTAATTAGTCCAATATTGAAACAATTTTAAATTAGGAGCAATTACGCTAAGTAAGCAAAAAATATGCCTTTTTGTACACTCAGTGTACAAAACAGAGAGAGAGAGAGTTGCGTATTTTAATACTCTAATCAAATTTATTTTACTTAACATGCTCAATTTCTTTTACAATGTTCTAAATTTCATTATTTTGATATTTTTTGCTTCTATTTAATTTCACTCATGATTTACAAATATGGTCTACGCAAGTATTGTTTGAAGTCAAAGCTGAAGATTCATGTGTCAGATACAGTAAATCGTAAGACGTTTAAAACATTTCTTTAAGAACTACCATATTTCTTTACATTGATTTCTAGACTGTCAGAAAAATTTATTAAAAGTGCAGCATATCTTTTTACAGATACCATTTTCTTTACAAATTGCATTGAAGATTATCCATCTCACCAGAAATGAAATAAACTAGATTGTATATTACTTTAGATTCTCTTTATCTTTGTAACATATGTAACAGATTTATGAATAAATACAAAAAACATACTTCACAACACATGAAACTGACATACTCATGGGAATTTGACCGCTTTGCTTCCTAGTGCTACATCAATATTCATGTATATTTCAAAATTGAAATTTTTTATCAGAAAAAAAAGTATATAAATATATAGTTATTATTAATGGATTGTACTTAGAAAACCTTTTCCAGAAGTTATATCCTGTTGAAGGAATATATTTATAAATACTGGAAAAATATAGAAACCAGCTTAGTCTACAAGTAACATCTTATCAAAAATAAGTTATTAAATAAGTTATAAATAAAAATAAGTTATAAGTACCGACTACCCTTAAGAAAGTCAGGGGGAAAAGTTCTATATCTTATTAAAAAAACACTTCTAATTACTTTTTAAGCAGTGGATGTAAAACATTTTTAAGCTCTTACTAAATATTATTTCAAATATTCTTTATTTTAACCTTTTTGCTCAAAAATTCATCGTTAAGCTCTTTCACTGTTCTTTATTTTCGGCTGTAATATAATAAGAATGACAATTTCACTATTCAGTCAAATTAAAAAACAGTATTTTAATTCAAATTTATCAATATTATTAGCTAGGAAATAAAATACACTGATTAAAATATAGTGTGTTTGGCATAAAAAATAATGAACGTAAACATATTATATCAATATGAATAAAACTTACAAAATGAATTTTTTCATATTAATTCCTTAATTTCCGATTAAAAGTTATGCGATCCAGAGCCACCATTTTACACATAGGCACGCGTACGTATTGTAATGGAAGTAAAGGAAATGCAGAAATAAGTAAATTTTTCTGTGGATTAAGTAAATCCTTCTCAAAGAATGTCAAGGTAATTTTTCTGCATTCCAAAATCTTCGGAATAGTTTTACTGATAGCAGCGCAAAGAAAATAGACATATTTTGGAAAGACGTATATATACGCCAGGGCATTTAACGCACCAGTTGAGAGAGAGGTACACATACACCAGCGGTGTATCATTTCATATGAGAAATCTAACCTGTGTTCTTTACATTCTTTAAAATTGAGGGGTTTTTTTTATAAGTAATGTGATATTAAAAAAAAATTATAGTTTAAAAAAAACTAAAAAACACGCTTTTACAGTTAATCGAACTAAAAATTAAAAAATAACTCTTAACATCAGAATAAAATGACTAACAAGAAAATTAATGTCATTGTGGTAAAAGTGTGGGGTTCTCGTTATCAATCGTTATAATTTCTTACTAGTTCTATTCCGAAATGCAGATTAAGTGTAAAAATGTAGTACAAAGCACCCCTCGTTTTTACCACAGTGATATTAATTTTCTGGTTAATCATTTTATTCTTATATTAATAATTATTTTTACTTTTAGTTCTATTAACTATAAAAGCGTGTTATTTGTTTTTTTAAACTATAATTTATTTTAATTTTTTAGTTCAATCTACATTAAAAGCGTGTTTTTTTAAAGTTCTTTTTAAATTATCATTTATTTATTGATGAATTAATTTTAAAAGCGCCATTTTTTTAGCATCTGGAACAATCATTAACATCCTATAAGTGCGTTGATACTGCGTTGTTTGCAAAATATAGGATCAGCCATATCATATCCTTCCCTTTATCACATAAAGAACGCTTTTTGTTTGTTTGTTGTATTTGTATTAACCATGAGTATTTCCGCTTTAGGCTTTTATCTTAATCTTTTAGTCGCAAAATATATCAAATCTAGAAATAGAAAATTGTTAATCTTTATGATCCTGATCGGAACAATGGAACAAATTTATGAAATTATTGTATTGTCATCGGTTCTTGACAATTGTGCAAAATTTCGAATTAATCTGACCTTTTAAGTGGGTAAAAGTCGAGTTCAAAGGTGAAGCTAATAATAGCGTGTTAATAAACGCATTACGTGTGTTATATTCTTTTCAAAATACTTATTGACAATGGTATTCTCTCTCGATATGAGTTATTGATTATGAACGGCATAATTTAGCACTTTGATTAGATAACATTGACTCAAAATTTCTGATAATTTCCCCTGAAATTTAAACTGCTTACAGAGGAGGAATTGATCTCAAAATACAGCATTCTGCTTTTTTCCGAAAGATGGCCTTGAGTATAAGTGTGATATTAACTTCCAAATTTTTGAATTCGAATGTTACTGGTCTAGATGTTAAAAACACGCTTCCATTAATTCCACAAAATGTATTATCATTATTGCATACTTTCAACATGTCATTTTATGTTAAAATGAAATATAATTTTGCAAATTTTTTGGATTATACGAAGTTATTTCAGTTTACTGTAAAATTTCTTAAAAATGAGATAACAAAAGTTTACGAATTATATTAAACTTTCATTTTAATTATTTATTTTGATAAATAAGGATCAATTGATTATGCTGTTATTCAGAAGCACAATTAATTCTCAGTGGATTATTATTTATCATCACTAAGTAAGGGCCGTACGAATAAATTGTAATTGCTCATAAGTATCTTTTCAAATTTCTTTACTTATTTATGAGAAAAGAACTAAGTATTTGATAGCAATTACCGTGTATTTATTGTTATCAATTAAATGCAATTCCATTAAAAGGAATATTGATAGTTGTGTTAAAAAGATAAATGAGGTTCTAATAATTAAGCTGGATTGCTCTGATTTTTATAGAACTAACTACAGACTAATAATCAGTCATCTTAATCATCGTATATCAGGAAAAACAAAAATATTTCAACAAAACTCCAGGTTTCCAAAGATTAAAACTCAATTTATCATTTCTTAGCAATATTTTCTAACTTTGATGCCCATAAAATTAAAATTTAACATTTGGTTCAGTTTATGTTATTACTTTAATAACTTACTTAAGCACTCACTGTTAAATTGTATTGATTTTACGCTAAAATTAAGAATGGATGCTTCAAAGTACCAATAAATAATATTTTACCTTTTTAGTTACATACAGATTAAAATTATTTTATTTCGAACTGAAAGTATATGCCGCATTTGGACGTATTTAGTCAGTCCATTAATTTCAGTAATTAATCTTAATAGTTTCAGTACTTAGTTTTGAATAACATTTGGGAATCACTCATATCATTAAAAATTTAAAATGCAACACAAGTACATATGTTACAGGGAAAGTATGAAATCTGTCCCATTGTATAGAATGCCTCAATCTAGCCGGTAATGTATGAAATGATTCTTATTTCACACATTGCCTAATAATTCTATAGAATGAAATATAATATGAAATACATATCAGATTCGTTTCGAATATTGTCAATTGGCAGGACAACGGGTGTCTAAGGCTCAGAATCTATTAGTTGTACATTGCTGTTTGTTCGGAAATGTCAAAATACTCAATTTTACTTAAACCTGTTCAACAAAAATTAAGTTTTTTCCTGTGCTACCTGAAAATGGAGGAGCAAGCTATAGTGTTGGAGAAGGAGTACTTGTAATGAGTGGGAATTAGGATGATTTCTATCGACTTGAACTTCTGAAGGAATTTGAATACAATATATGCGAAATCACAATTTATTAATAATTTTTTTTAATGGCAGTCTCATTGTTCTGTCAGAATAACATTTTTACTTTTAGGAATGTAAATCATTGCTACACTATCCTTATCATGACCTTTTTTTATACTTTGCCTAAATAGCTTTAGGCATTCTAAAGAATGCCTAGGCATTCAAAACAATGCCTAGGGAAAGTATGAAATAAATCTCATATTTCATACTTTGCCTAAAAACGTCCGGCATTGTGTAGAATGCCGTCATTTCATACCTTGCCGGTAACATATATAATTTATTATGAAGTTGTCAGATATTTGTAATGCTTTTGGTTGAATTGTTGACGATAATTTAGGAAGAAAGTAACACCCTCAAGTTATGTTTTCAGAAGGTATGAAATCATCTAGATTGGAAGATACCAAAATCTTCGCAACTACACAAAAAAAAAAAAAAATTTTATTAATTTAAATAAACTTTACAATTGAAAAGGCTAATCGAGAATAATTAAAATAAAATTTTTTCGACAAAAAAGCTAATTTAACTCTTATTTAAACTAAGAGGAAGGCATGCGATGAGTGTGCGATAGTCTTCTCTTAATTGCACATTTTGCAACGAGAGATTTTTGACACTCAAATTTCATGGCATGCAGTAAATCCCATTACTTTGAAAATGGGTCTTTAATAGAATCCAGAAAGTTACATCTATAATTCAACTATTACGGAAGTCGTGATATAAAACACTAAGTTGCCTCAGTCTTTTATAAATTCAGAAAATGTTTTT
>BMAO01028187.1:0-25062 GCA_019973975.1 Trichonephila clavata | reverse complement strand
ATTTTGTTTCCGATATTCATAAAATGTTTTGTCTTAGTGTATTGTCATAAAATGTATTTTGGATTATTAATAGTCTTAATTATTCACAATATATTAATTTGATTTAATCTCATTCACATATGTGTGCAGCATTTAAAGCTAGATATTCTCCATTATTTTGAGCAGATAATGCAATATTTAAAAATTGTAATCAGAAAATTAATGAGAATTTTTGAAATATTTTCTCTTTGATTTGGCTTCATGTAGCTTAATCCCTCATAAGAACCCCCTCCAGACTTAAGTTCCCAGGGGGCTCACCTTCTTTAGGTGAGTACGGGTGTCACAATCCCGAGTGCCCTAGTGATCTTTCCACGGGGTTTACTGTCTTTGGTAAACATGGGCTTCACGAACCCGGGTACCCTAGTGATCCTTCTCTATTTTCGACCCTCTTTCTTGTCATTCAATTCATTCTTTCTCTTCCCGTCTAGACCACAGATATTAAAACAAATGTTTGGCGCAGTATAGCCGAAATCGGCTCTTGCGTCAATAAACTCCAAAATCACTCTCCAGACTTAAGTATTGTTCGTTTTCGCTGCTATTATTCTTCATGATTTTTTTTCGTAATTAGAGTTCGATGTAACACACCTAAAAGCCTCAATATGTTTCTTTTTAACCTTATCTTGAGAACGTACGCGTAACAACAGGCGCCAAATGTCAACGACAACTCTGATAACGTTAAGCTACCTGTCAGCATTGCATTTCTTTTACGTCATCCGACGTTCGTAGGAAGCTGATAAAGTGGCCTTTTGATAATCTTATTGGCTAGGATTTCTTTCAGCCTGCGATTTGGGCTTTAACATCACTTTGTTTGATGATTAGGGTGATAAGAAAACAGCGATAAACTGATTATGCTGAAATGAAAAATTTCACCTTTTTTGAAGTTTTGCTTTCATTATTCTGTCTTAGCGTAAGTCGATGACTAGTGAAAATGTGTTAGGTAGACTTGTTAGATTTTAGAATAGATGACACTTTGAAATGTAGAATAACATTAATCTTAAAATGAAAATAAAAGTAAAGAAATGACATTATTTTGCAATTTAACGGGAAGATTGTTATTGTTCTCTGATGGAAAATTCATAAAAGTGAATATATTTTTTTGAGAATTTCTCTCCTTACACCATACGTTTCTTTTTAGTTCATATACTTCTCGCGTTTTTTCGCGCTCTAATTTTTCCCTTTGCGTTTAGTAGTTCATTAGACTTTCATTTATAAAAACTTAAATAAACCTTTATAATGTGCAGCTGTAGTTCAAAAATTATTTGGAGTAAAATGAGCGATTTTAAGCATATTTGAAAATTAAGTATGTTCCCAATTTTTCCCCCCAACCATTTATTACTACTGCACATTATAAGATGTACGCAATATTTTCAATGAAAGAAATTGTTCCGTTAATTGAGATTTTGGCGTTGAATGACACCAAAGAATTATTTTCCTCTTATCTATTATATTTTAAATAATATTGGCATACCTTTTGCTTAGATGGAAATAGATTTACTCCGAGTTATGCAGTGTATTATGATTTATTCATTCACGAATTACCGTATTAATTCGTATCTAAGCCGCACCTCAAATTCTAAGCACGTTTTTTTTAAAAAAAATAATGTAAAATAGATTATCGATATCCAATATTTATGAAATTAAAAACAATTAATGGGAAGTAAAAAGATAATAATTAATTTATTTTACAAGTATTCAGAACTTGAACTTAGAAAATCGCTTTAGAACTTAGCAAAAATGACCTGTAATTGCTCTAACCGTCCCCAATGCAACGAAATCTTCGTCCTTCGATTTTAAGACGCACTCAATTTACGGTATCAATAACTTTGGGGAAAAAAGTGCTGCTTATATTCTAATAAATACGGTAGATTTTAAATACAACGCTTATTTATATAAAATGAGCTCAACTTCCCAAACTTGCCTAAGTAAAATCCTCCGAGACATTTTAGCATTCAAGTAGCTACGGAAATAAATTCAGGAACTAATAAGATAATATCGTCCGCAACATCTATTATTCTCTATAATCATTTATATTATACTAGCTGGTATACCCGTTCTTCGCGCGGGTGAATCGAAAAATTAAAGAATACAAATTGAGGATAAAGAAGTTTTTAATGAGTTCAATTTACGTGAATTGCAAATTAAACAAAAAAAAGTTTTTTTGCATATTTCAGCTGAACAAAAAATCATATTTATTAAGTTTTAAGTCTGAAGATCTAATAACTGATAAAAAGGAATTTTTTTTTATTTATAACGCCCGTAACAAAATGGTTATGGGTGGATTTTTTAAAAACACCTTCCTAAGCTCAGCAAAAGTAACAGATTGTTACAAACTTTGTGTAATAAACGCTTAAAATAGTGTAAATAATTTATCTGAATGTGTAATACGTTAATATTACTTTCTGTTGTATTTATGTTACGTTAAAACTGTAGTATTCACAAGCAATACCGTTCTTTACATTATAATGATAATTCAATGGAAACATAGCGAAATGTTGGCGAAAGATCCAAGTTGGCTTCACTTTTGGCGACCATGTTTGCAACTTGGCGATTGATTGAATGGTGCAAAAGTTAGTATGCTGTAGCGCCACCTGTTTGGGAGTTGCAACAAAGAGGATAGCTCAAAAACCTTCTCCACAAAAAATATGTACATGCCAATTTTCATAGTGATCGGTTGAACGGTGGTGGAGTGAAGCGAGGTCATATGTACAAACATCCATTTATATATATATGATCTTATTCACTGACTTTATATACTCCTCGGTAGTGACGCTCAAATGTGTGCAAAGGCGTTGTCTTAACTTAAGGTGCTAATTTGGCTAAGCGGAAGAAAACCAGAGTTAGGGAAGATAGATCTCGTGGGGATAGCCTATTGTTATAAATTTAGATACTGTAATAACCCATAATGTAATATACATGCAGGATATCCCATGGAATTTTCTTTGCAAAAGGTTAGATCATATCCCTGTACAGAGGACGGTAATTTTAGTTAAAAGAGCGCATTCCAGATCAACGCCATCTGGCGGGCGTATGAAACGCCGACACAACTTATTTTCCGGCAGAGGCCCACTAACACTTAACAACGAAGCAGCGCTTTTGCGTATCCGCACCCTCTCGCCGATAACCAGGCGGTAAATTGCAATTCTATCACGTGAGAGATTAAAAAAATCTCTAACGTCCTCCTAAAGAGTATAATCTAACTTTTCTATTTTTTTTAATATCTGCATGTTTTACTTTCTATTCTGTAAATATCCCCCCTGTAAACTCTTGCCTAAAACTCATAATAAATTATTTTAATTTTCAAAAAATCTTTCTTTAAATTATGCCATCAATTTATTCAAACTTAACCCATAGATCGTGAAAAAAAACCCTAGAAAAAAATCAAATCCCGCTATCTGAAGAATCTAACTTTTTGGAAGATTTCTGTTAGATTCCCACATACACTTCGATCAACATACGAGATTTTGAATAAATTATAAGTGCGAACTCTTTTTTGACACAAATCAGAAATATATATTGGTATAAAAGAATGAAAATCCGTTTCTATAAACAGGAGACTGTAAAATTAAGCCAAACTTTATTTTAATTGCATCCCTGCATTTGTAATTGAAATGTTTTCTCCTCTTCGTGTACGGCTGGTCTTGAGAAAAATAGCCAAGTTCTTTTTTTCAACCAGTTTTCTTTTTATGCTTATCTTGCAAATAATGCATCATTACATTTTGGCTTGTAAAAAAAGGTGTATCACAAACAAAAAAAAACAAAAAATTTGTGCAAGAAAAATGTTCGGCAAGGCATGTTAAATTTGTAAAAAGCTAATTTGTTTGAAATGTCTGGGAACATTAAGGGAAATTAATATTAAAAATAAGACACCTGAAAAAGTCGAGAGCAAAAAAAAAAGAAAAATCCGAGTCTGAAAAAAAATTCACTTATAACTGAGGGTTTTCGTTATCACAAAGTGGTGGCAATTGAAAAAAAACAACTTTCGGAAACAGAACAGAAATTAATTAACGAAATGGAACGAGTAATGGTCCAAATAAAAGTTTCAGAACCGGGAAGGACTTGTCTGTCACATTCAGAATTGTTCTTATCTGGAAATGTTTTTTGTCAAAAGATAAGGGTAGTTTTTATTGCAATGAGAAGTATGCTTTTATTTCTGGGTGTTGCTTCGCATAAGCTTTTTTTATCTTTACTGCGCAGATTTTTTTTTCCTTTGTGACTTCAAAACTAAAAATCTTTCAGTGTCATTGAATCAAATTTTTAAAAAATTCTTATATTAATAAGAATTTAAAATTATTTCCCTTGCTACTACCAAATATTATATTGGAGGAAAATTACAAAAATGATCAGAAACTTTGTGATTATCATTCATAAAGTTCAATCTCAGTCGAATCTGTATTTAACACAGCCGCTAAATCCCGGGGAAATAAAGATTCGTTATAGGGAAAATTCTTTAAATAACGATTCATTTCCCATATGTATTACGTTCTTGGTTCCAGGAAAAAGTTCGTAAAATAGAGAGATTCTCAAAATAGAAGATTCTCAAAATAGAAGTTCGTAAAATGAGGGTCGGACTGTATCTGAATAAATATTACAACTAGTTATTCTTATTTGAATAGGCAATTAAAAGATTTTCTAGGGTAACAAGAAAAACAAAATAGTAATTAATAAACTTAATTTTATTTGAGAATTATTATATAAAAATTTGCTCGTTATCAACATGTGAGAATGAAATTGGATTTCGAATGAAAATATTTCTGCTAAGTTAATAGTTATGCATAGAAAGCATATATTATAAAATCCAGAAATGAAAGAGAAAAGTTGAAAAGAGGAAGTTTGTACCGAGATATTTTTTAAGTAAATACGAAATAAAGCAGAACAATCATTGATTTTCCTTGTCTTTTAAGCTGTAGAACATTTAACGTTTATTTTTACGGTTGACTTATTTTATATTAAAAAAATTCAACGATAAATTTTTATTAAAACATATTAAATGTAACATGTCTTTTAAGGTAAATATGTGATGTTAAAAATAAACAAACAAAAGTAGATTTTGAAGGCATTAACTATACTGCCATTTTCACCTTTTTATTTGTAGTTTTCCATAGTATAAATTTAAAGTTAAGTATTATTCGTTTGTTTTCGTCATCCGTTCAGGTTAGGTTTTAGTTTATCAAGTTCTTCGCCAATAGCTGAATTGAAATTGTAATGCAGATTTAATAAGCAAAGTAGATCATGTAAATGTATTTTTTGCTGCTGCTGTACAATCGATGTCTAAACACTGTGAAAATGTTAACTTATGACGATAATTTTTATCAGCTTCTCAAAGACCAATGAGATTTATGTTCATTATCCGGAAAAACAAAACAAAAAAATATTGTGCGTTTGATAAGTTTCCATTAATTAAAAATTGTGTGAATGTTTTATTTTAGCTTTGCAAAATTATAAGAAAAATCTGTAACTCACATTTCCAAAAAAATATCATAAGGCATCCGACTACTTGCGACAACTTTTTTTTAAAAAAAAATGGAAATATGGAGATATTTTTGTTTTTTACATTTGTTTAGCGCATTTTAAGAAAAATATATTAAAATTAAAAAGATAAAAAAAATATCATTACTAAAAGGGGAAAATTGTTATAAATTTACAAAAAATAACATAAATAGGGGCCTATTCTGTACCAAACGTTTATGAACTAATTTTCAATTCTGATGTGTTGATATGATATTCATTTTTGAAATGACCTTCAGGATTAGAGATTTTAACTTTTACAAAAACTAAAGTGCTTTATCTTATTAATTATATGAAATTGCTTAAAATAACAGTGATTATATTCACATAAGGGATGTAAATTTTTGTAATGAAACAGTGATTAATACATTGGAAGGTTAAAAACTTTGCTATTATACAGAACATGCAAAAAAATTTCAGTTAATTATTTTCAAAACTTTTTGAGCAATCGCGCTGGCTCCTTTTGGTATTTTAAAAAAGATCATTGGAGTAAAAAGGCTTTTAAAGTATGACATCTTGCTTGAAGTAGTGGCATCTGCTTTAACAAAAACACTTGTAGTTTTTGTTCTAGTGAACGGAAAATAATAAACGGTATTTTTAGAAGGCTACTATGATGGCCTATAAAATAAAACCTTTAAAAAATTTGTCAATTTTTGACAAAATTTACAATTTTAGGGTAGTCGGATACCTTAAATGTGTATATAATTTAAATGTGAATATCTACTTTTAACTGTCACCTTAAATTTTCATCTTTATTGATTGTTTCATTATATATAACAATATTACTATCAGCCAAGCTTAAAATTAAAATTGTTTCCCGAAACAAAGTCGAGTATAAAAGAAACAGGATGGCTCTCTCTTCCGTGACTAGCTCCTGTTAAGGAATTAATTGAACTCTCAAGATTTATAACGGACACCGACCATCTAATTATGTAGCAGTAACAAAGTATCAACTCTTGAAATTGCTTGTTTTTATGATCGTCCATTGCGGAGATAATTCCATCGAGCGCGCCATTTTTTTCTTGAGACTTCAAGTTGTGTGTTTAAACGATCTCTTTAAAGTCATTGAAATCTATTCTATTAATTCGGTGCTGATAATTAAGTCGAACAATAGTAGTTGGTATTTCGTTCTTTAAGAAGAAAATTCTACAGTAATTTGATGATTTTAATATCCTTTGGGATTGTTATCTGGTAGAGTTTAGCATTTTTATTGGTGTTTGGTTGTACCTCCGTTGTTTGGTTTCAATTTCGGTATTAAATTTTCCTACATTTGTCTCTAAATTTTGTCCGATTGTTACTTAATAATGCGTGAAATTTAACATTTAAAGGCGAACTTTAGTTATTGCTTCTCTTTATTGGAAATGATTTCTTGTGTGTTTAATAAAATGTATTATCCGTGTTCTTCAAAAAGAGAACTTTATGTAAAGCGATGTCGTCTCCTTTTCTGTCCTTTTGATTTTTAAAATAAGCGAACTTTTATATAAAACAAAAATTTCGCCATTTTTATCAACTCTTTAAATCAGTCACATGACGTTGTTTGAATCTGTTGTTATTTTGCAGAATGAGATCTTCACACCTTTCTGGGCATGAATGGAGAAACTAAAAAAAAAATATAACGAAAATGGCACACAGCATTAACTAAGATTACACACAGCTTTTATTTCGAGTGTGGTCCTCGTAGAAGGATTACGTGGGAGAGAAGCAGGAAAATGCGTAGGTATATCACACAGTTATCTTTACGCCAGAAAAAATAGTTCACTCGCTTCAACCCGACAGAATCGAATCGTGAGTTCGTCTCCCGGTGTCACTAAAGAACTGCCATGCAGTGGGGCTGATGCTCGTAAAGTGTGTCGGGGCTCAAAGTTCTCAAGTTGGCGTGATATGGATGCTTGGAGAACAGGATGCCTACTTCGATATAAATTGACCAAAGATCTAAACGGGGTTTATCACCAATAACAATCATGTAGCTCTAATGAATGAGTATATATTCATTGATATCGTATTCACACACACACTATAAAGCAACACGAGGGATATTGACGATGGACCTCGTAATTTTGAATCACGGTCAAGTGATGAGGACGACACCTGAGCTGGCAACCTGCTTTCCAAAATACCGTACCTATGAGAAACTTCGAGCCACGATAGGATTTAACGTTCATAAGCCCCCTACAGGGTGTGCCTCCAGTGGCACTTAAGCTTGAACTGTGACACGCCGGCCACGAGCTCATGGTCATCACCAATAGGCTATCGCGACCGCATCGTGTAGCTTCAAAGTGTGCGATGCTAATAAATATTCAATAGTCATAAAAGTATAATTTTTTTCTGTGAGGTAATTGAATTAATTGAAGTTGAAACTCTTATTTTTCAAATCATATGTGAACTATACATTTCTGATTATTTCATCGGACATATCAATAAAAAAACGCTAATTAGAAATTTAAATAAAGTATGTAAAATAATGTTCTATCACAAATCTTCTTAAAGTAATGTGTTTTAATGGGTTATTTCACTTACAATAGTACAAGATTTCTAGTTATTGTTGGTGAAATACACACTTGGCTTGCTGTGCTCATAAAGAAAAGCATTAAGGTATCCGACTGCCCTAAAATTGTCAATTTTACCAAAAAAATGACAAATTTTTTTCTGATTTTATTTTATAGGCCATCTTATTAGCTTTATAAAAATACCAAGTTTACCATTTTCCGTTCACTGAAAGAAAAAAAGTGTTTTAGTAAAAGCAGATGCCATTACTTAAAACAAGATGTCATACTTTAAAATACGCTTTACTCGAAATGTGTGTTTTTTTAAATGCTCAAACGGGGACAGCGAATGCTCAAATAGTTTTGAAAATAAAACTGAAATATTTTGTGTATGTTCTGTATAATAGAAGTGTTTTGACTTTCAGATTTATCAATCTGTTTTATTATAAAATTTACAGTCTCTTATATGAATATAATCACGGTTTTTTAAAGCAGTTTCATATAATAACTAAGATAAAGTGCTCTAGTTTTAGTGAAAATTAAAATATCTCTTATCCTGAAGATCCTTTCAAAAATGAATGACATAGCAACACATCAGAATTGAACGATTGAAAATTTGTTCATAAACTTTTGGTACAAAATGGGCCCCGTTTATGTAATTTTTTGTAAATTTTTTCCAATTTTCGTAAAAATAATTTCTTTTTCTCTTCTTAATTTTAGCATATTTTTCTTAAAATGTACTAAACAAATTTAAACCCCCCCCCCTCTCCCGAAAAGAATCTACATTTCTCCATTTTATTTTTTAAAAAAAGTACTCGCAAGTAGTACCTTAATCAATGAAAATTATTTTTCTCAGATTCAATACACTGACAACGCCTTGCTCTCTACTTTATGCAATTAATGCGTTAAATGCAAATAGAAGATTGAGAATTCCACTAATAACTGTAAGGATAGATATTCCTCAGATTAGAAATTATTGCGCATCACATGATCACTGTATTGAAACTCCCACATTACCATGATGGCCCGAAGTGTTTTACTTTAAGTAACTAATTTTATTTCAAAAATTTTGAAACACGTCATAAAAAAAATTCATTATAACTCTTTTTCGTTAGATATCAAAGGTAAAAGAAATTAAAGTGACTACGATGTATGTATATATCAGAGCGTTATGAACTTTAAAAGTGTGAGAAATAATTAAATTAAGAAATAATCGTATTTTTTTTTACTGTTAAGCTTGAAAAAGTAACTATGTGTAACTTAAAATGTAGACTCGTTATCTGCTCAAAACTCAGAATTAAGAGATGCATTGAAAATCTGATATTTCATTGGAATCCAAATTTTTTATAAGTGCTTACAAAATTATTTGCCCACAATCGCGTTAGAAATACATATAATCATGTATATTATATTAGGAATCTACACACACATGCATAGTATTCTTTCAGAATCAAAACAAAGTATTCTATTAATATCTACATAGTTCTTTTATAACATCAATCGCCAAAGTAATGATTAATTTCTTCCCCTTTTTCGCCATTAATAAATTCTCAATCCTTAATTTAAATATTTCAAATTTAATGCACTTTTCAGTTTTTCACATCTTTTTTCATTCATTACGTGTTGAATAATGCCAGCACACTGATCTGTTTTTACGTCATTATCCTCCCTGTGATAGTTATTCTCGTCTTAGATTACACCTAAAAGGACAGGAAACTCAACGCCTTGCCTATTTCGCTTAATGAGCATGGTTCACAATACGAGAGCTGTTGGCTGTTAGAGTGTATTTGCACGATAATGGGTGCTCATGCTGAGCCAAGAGTTTATGATAATTCTATGTTAGGTATGACATCTTAGTCGTGCTATAACGTGATGAATACATACCGGGTATTATGAAAATTAAGGCAACGACGGAGCTTAGGCAATGGAGGCACTGTTACTGTAACCCATAAGTTCTGCAGTTCTGATCTACACCAATTCTAATTACTACTTTTTGCAGGGACTTTATATTTCAGTCATCAAAAGGCGTAGTATTTTTTTTTATTCAGTGCCCATTATTTATTTCACACTATCAGTAACATTGCAGTTATTAGTAGCATTTATGTAAACTTTACAGTAAAGTGAAATGGTGCTTCGATTTGTAAACCGATCATTGTTTTTTTTTTTTGCTTTAAAATATTGTTTTTTGTCCAAAAGATCAAAATACTTTGATGAACTATGGAGAAAATTTAAAAAAAAAAGAATTATCTATAAGATTTTTTTAGTAAGTTTTTGGAAAAAAATTCACCAATAAAAGCTTTATCACTTGTATACTTTGTTTTTTGTTCAAATTTATACCATATATTTATTCTATAGATCATAGTAAAATTGTCGCGTTATAATAAATTACTGGAGGAATGTAATATACACTTTTGAATGAAGGTATATAGTGTAATAAGACATCTTGTTGTTTGTGTATGTGATGTCGTAGCGTGAATGGCTTTATTTTTTTAGAAAATTTTATAAAAAATGTTCTTACCAAAAAGATCTATTTAGATTGGTTAGAAATTCATGTGGGTGATAATGTTTTAGTGTTTTTTGTTACCGCCCTCGTGTTATAAATATATATAAAATTAATTGAGAGAGAATATTTATTCAAACAAGAATGTGATACTTCTCTTCAAATGAATGTTCTATGATGCACTTTAGAAAAAATTTGAAATTCTATAGGCTCAGCGAGATAAATATTTAAATTTTCTCTAATTTTCAACAATTCATTTTTATACATTAAGAAAATGTTTCTCTGCAGAAAGAAAATTTTAAGTTAATTCTTTTCAGTCTATACATTTTTGAAATAAACTACTCTTCTTAAATATTAATTCCTCTAAAAAAACCTTTGTACGAGTTAAAAGAAGCACTGACCATCAAATTCATATCTATCAAAACCATTGTTTGGCGAAATGAAGAAATTTGATGTGTGTTCAACCTTTAGTCCAACGGCCACAGTAGCCGAGAGGTCAAGGTCGCAAACTCTTGGTCGGCGTTGTCAAATCGAGGTTGATACTTAGAGCGACTGAAGACAAGCCATGTAAAGAAGTTGATGAGTGTTTATTCTGTCGAGGCTCAAAATCCTCACACTGATGTAATGGGGAAGTTTGGAGAAGGAGATGGCAGTTTCCGTATTCATCACTTGATCCTAGTTCAAAATTTCGAGGTCCATCGTTAGTAGCCTTCTTGTTGTTTCACAGTCCGAGATGAATCAAATTCAAACCAAACCGTTGGTTGAAGCTTGAGTCTGTCACCAGTGACCAGTTCTCAATAGCTCAAGAATTATATTTAAATTAATAAGAGAACCAAAAATGCAATAGTCGGACAAATTATTATGTTTTGAAGAGTTAATATTTATTTACATTTAAAAAGGGATTTTTTTTTATCTTAAGTAAATTGAGAAGGAATTCTCACTTCCCTATTTTTTCGTTGCAGAAAATCTTTAAAAATGTTTACTTTTTACAACTAAAAAATTAGTTGAATATCGATGCAACTACGAAATTCACTTCAAACACACGTGGTGGCTGCGTTAACATAGTGGTTATGGTCAGGAACTCATGACCGAAGTGTAATGGGTTCTAGTCCTGGTGCCACTGAAGTCCCGCCGTGTAGAGGGGCCATATGTACGAGAGCTTGAACTAAACACGAAACACATTTTCAGACAGAAAAATGTCTGATTTTTTATGAAAACTTGCAACATTGTAATTCATACACCTGTTTATAATATAGCGTTTTTTAAAATTTCAAAATATTTCATAAACAATTATTTTTACCTTTGAAACATGTAAAGAGATATCTCATTAATTACAGTATGGGAGAGCAAATGCAAAACACATTTGTTAAAAAAAATGTATCAACTCCGATAAAAAATTACTAATATGATGAAATATACTAATCTCTATAGGACAGCAATGCCGGAATACAGTGTTAATGTTAGAATAACGTTTAATCCCGGAAAACTGTTCTTAATCTGGAGCATATTCTTTAATGCTACACCGAAGACAGCCTTCAATCTGTCGAAGCTCAATGTTGTCCTCCAGTTGGTGTGGTAATTAGAAGAGATGCCAACTGGGGTGTTGTCTTCGTCACTTGACCGATGTTCAAAATGACGAGGTCCGTCGTCAATATTGCCATCTCTCACTCGTGTTGCTTTATAGTGCGCGTAAATAAAATTCTCACTCTTAAATACTCGTGAGAACAAACTTTGTCCCTTTATAGTATGGGACAAAAAGTTAACAATAATCTCATGGTCATCCTTTATTTGATTTGTAATTAAATACTTTATACTGAGTACTTATATGCATCACAGTAACCCACAACTACATTTCTGATTTATATCAACGCATATTAAATGGATAAATTCAGCCAAATCCTTTTTCTTGTCAGAATGTAAAAATGTGTAAGCACTTTACAACTCTAATATACCTCTAAACCGTCACGTCTACAGTAAACATACCGGCTTTAATAACACAGGTCACGGGCACTTTCGGTTTTTGATTCAAAACCAATCTCAACGGATCACATTACTTATTCACCGTAACGGATTCACGTACGCGGTATCCTGCCTGGATTAAAAGACAAACACACTCCTCTTTCTATATTCTCTCCGCACTTATCAACCTTGTCGCCAAAAAGATAGCCACTTTCTCTTGTTTCTGCAGAATCTCTTGTTGGGAGCAAACGTGTGTGACATGAAGAAAGGACGCGTCCCCATTCGGCTTTGATGGGAGCGATAAATGGGATATTTGTGCGGATGCTTGTCTTTTGGCTGGATTTTTTTGGCGTTCGCTTGTCTTAGTCGCCAGTTTTGAAGGATGCCGTGGGAGGGGGATAGAGTATATTATGGATGCGGTGTCTGCGGCTTTTTCATAAAAGACACTTTTTCGGGTTTGGTGGGTTTTCGGTTGTGTTTTGAATAGGTATAGTGGTTGTTCTGTTACATGTGCTGGAATTTTTAATTGGTTCATTGTGCGGTTTAAAAAGTAAGTATTTCTTAAGTAAACTATTTTTTTTGCTTTGAGAGATGAATGAATTTACTATAATTTTTTAAACGCTATTGCTTGTTATGAGTTTATTTTTTTTTAGTTATTTGGTTTTTGAAAGGATATTGTGTACATTTTTTCACATTTTAATTCTTTTCAGGATTTTAATTTTATAAATTTTCAGGATCTTCATTTACATTCATGATTTTACCTACTTATATATGTTTTTAAACATTTTATGTCGAATTTCAGTTTTTATAATTTTTAGTAATATAAACATATAATAAGTATTATGAAAAATCGTACACACATATATTTTCTTAACTATTCATTACTATTAAAAATGCAAATTTGAAAAAAAAATTAAAAAGGCTTTTTAATAAATCTTAACGCATTAAATATTTAACAGAAACCATAACGGCAATTATTTATATGTACTTTGGATTGTTTTCATCACTATGTGAAATATTTTAAATTATTTCGAGAAATGAATCTCAAGCTATTAAATTCGCTACTTTTGAATAAATGGAAAATTTAAAATTATCTCTTGCATTTAGAATCTTTCTGAATGTTTTCCTCTTAGAATATTTATTTTTATCAGCCGGATTTTCATGATATTTCATTTTTTGTTATACATGACAGCCATTAAGCCCTTGTATCAAGATCTAATATTGATTTCAGATTCTGTTAAAAAAGGAATTGTGATATTTAGTTTTTTGCGTAAGCATTTTTATGTTTTCAAGATTTTTTTTTATTCATAAGCAGTTTATATGATGAGTGTTTTTCTTGAATCATTATCAGTTTAGTATGTATTCAAGTCTTCTTTTTGTAGACCATATCTGCATTCGAAAATCCTTTTCCGAATGCTTTGATCTATTGCAATGACTTGGAGAATTTACAGTTTATTGCTTAACTGCTATTAATTTTGATTTTGGAAAAAAAGCATTTTTGCTCAAGTTATTTCTATTTAACATTTAATCGATCACATTTTTTTTTAAATTTATGAAATCTTCCGTATCTTGTTCTTGTTTTCCAAAAATTAAATTTATTTGTTTTATAGTATTTAAAGTTTTCAACGGCACTACATCATAATTTTTCAGTCCAGTGGTTCCAAATTCAATTGAGTTTAAAATAACTCTGAAATCTCGAAACCAGGACTCTATAATCGTGGCTGCAAAAACTCCTATTAAAAGCAGCCTAGTGATAATGGCTGGTTATCTAACTCTTGATTGTATTGAAAGAATATCATGCAAAATTAAGGAGTTTCTGTCCATTAAATTCATCGGGTTTTCAACAATCTCAAGGCAAGGAGTGGAATTTGAGCGAGTGAGGTTTTTTTTTTAAATCGAATAGTACTTCACTGTCCCAATTTGTTTTGTTTCTCTCAACTTCCACAATCAGTTTCTACCGCAGTTTTTTTATTACGTTTCAGATTATTAGATTAATAATTACCTTCCGCTGTAAGTCTTTAAGCATTTTTCATTCAAACCAGTTAAACTCTTTTGTAAATGTAGTTTTGTAGATGTAAAATTTTTAGGAAAGTGAGGTAATATCTCGAATCAGTGACGCACACAGGAATTTCTCTAAGGGGTCTTCCAGGGTCGAAAATCCGCCATTCTCGTATCATACCCCAATATGTCGCCCAACACACTTTTTTTGTGGTTTTCGGGAACAAAAAAAACAGTAAAAAATAAATTATTGAATCAATAATCAACATTAATTAATAAAATTTATTACTAATAACAAAAACACATTTAAATTTTACGTTCTATATACAGAGGATTATATTCAATCGAA
Source organism: Trichonephila clavata (assembly GCA_019973975.1). Taxonomy (NCBI): domain Eukaryota; kingdom Metazoa; phylum Arthropoda; class Arachnida; order Araneae; family Nephilidae; genus Trichonephila; species Trichonephila clavata. Next base: position 10,229 of record BMAO01028187.1, on the reverse strand, counting down.
AAAAATAAGGGCTATAGGGGAGGGTCCATAACCGAGGATTTGCCCCTCCCCCTTTGAGTGGACCACTGCCTCGAATGTTATATCTTCGTCACTTATCTGCCAGGAGTGGGCATTGTGTTGATCGTGATCGACCGGTGGACCATTAAGACATTTTGCGATGACCACCAGAAGATTAGCAGTTAGTAAATATATACGAAAATATATTCAAGATTAGCTGACAGTATGCACAGACTAAGTCTTCTAATGAATATAACTATCACTAAGCACTAAATTCAGATAAAAGTGTTTTATTTTTTAATGCATTTTGAATTGTTTGGTAACAAATGCATCATTTCATATTATTATATTTGAAGCTATTATTATTATGTTTCTATCTTGCGTTCTAATTTAAATGCGATCTTAAAAGTGTAAGTTTATTTCATTGTACTATGTAGGTAAGTACATATTCCATACTTATTATTAAGTTATAATAAATATTGTGTAGATTTTTTCTTAGCTCACCACACCTACACCACTAGGTAGACCGCAACATCTTTAAGAAATTTTAAGTAGCTCGTACCCTGGAAAAGTTTGTCCACCCCTGTTTCATGTGATCCATCCCTAGGATTTCTCGCACTGTTGTTTTAGAAAACTTTTAGCTCAAAACAATCGCGAAACCGAATTTCAGTCCCATATTTTGCTAAGAACCGTAGGCCTAATTTATCAAAGGCAACTTAAATTGCTCCAACTTTAAAGCTAATAACTTAAAACTCTCGATGGGCTTAAATCGCGCATCATTAACCACTGGCGACGATCATTAATTCCAAGCCCTATTCCCATTAAATTTCTCGGGTATAATGAATATAACTTCGTTAAGATGTTTGTATTTGCAGAAGAGAAAGAGAAGAGTCTACGCCGTAATCTGTCCAATGTTGGTCAAACTTTTGGAGCCAGTGATGCGAGACGTGATTCGAAACTCTCGCCTCATTTCTCGTCTTTATCATCCCCTTTTCATACCCACAACCTGCTACACCCTTCCCCTTCTTAACGATCAACACTTCTCTTGCATTGTTTACCCTTCGTTTTGTCTCCATAAATTGGATCGCCAACTTCCCTTCAAAGAGTTGCCAAGCTGAAACGATTAAAAAGAGGGAGATGAGGCACGGGCTCTTTATTCGGGGCTGGCCTCTTGTTCTACGGACTCCCTTAGGCGAAGAAAGATGCGCCCTTAGAATTGGATTCGTTTATTTGTTATGTTAGCTCCTAATGAAGATCCATGGGTGACCTCCTTCTTAAAGGCTTCTTGTGTTGCCTGTAACATGTCGGTTGTGGATTGGGGTTCTTTATTAGGTAATTGTGAAGATTTTTGATGTAGTGTTAACATATTAAGGTTTTTATTTAAATTTTTAATTGAATAAGACATTCATGCGTATGTCTATTTGTCTTTCAGTCGAATGCATTTGAATAGCATTTCGAACGAAGAATAAAATAACAAATAAACGTTTATAATTGAAAATGGACTTTGAAAGAATTATTATAGTAACCGGAATTAGATATTGGGAATTAAAGTTATTTTAATGCACACTTTAAATTAAATTGTCTTAATTGAAAGTTTGATTTCTTATTTTTATTTTTGTTTATATTTACAGTAGTAAATTGTTTGCTAATATTAATTTGAAGCAACTATACTTAATTCGAGTGATTTTTTTCTTATGTGGTCGTTGTATATGTTAAATATGATGGCAATGTTCCTAGCAATCTTTTGCTTTCCTCGTCTTGTTTCCCCACCACCACCCACCGTTCTCTTCTTTTTTTTTTTTTTTTTGCATGTACAAAGTTTGATTTAAATAAAATTGATGTTTTCCTTTAAACTAAAAGAATGTTTAGGGCATTTTGTCTCTAGCAATGATCTTTTCGCCTGTGAAACCCTTGAACCCTAACAATTATTAAGTTAATTTTAAAAGTATTGTTTCAGTATTGCTTTCTGTATAATATTCGATGATTAAGTAGCTTGTTTGATCTTCTACCTCCCTAGACCCAAAACAGGTATTGAAAAAGATATTTCAAACGATACATGGAGCATACATTTTTACAGAGATTTGACTCAATAAAATAAACAATATTTCGCTATAAGGGTTTCCTATGCTTATAACTTTTTGTTTTTAAAAATTTAATATTTCAGTTTGGGGTAGATTGAATACAATCTTTGTAATCTATCAGATTAAAGTAATAGCTCAATAAATTAAAGAAGAATCAAAAAAGGATGAAAAATATTTTGAAATCAGAATTTTCAAAACAATGTACCTTTTTGGTATAAATACTTCAAACTTTTATTTTTAACTCTATTTTTATGTTTTGAAGAAAAAACGAACTAAACATTTTTTATTTTGCCATAAATTAATATATTTATTGCATTTCTTTCCTTTCGTAATATATTTTCCTCCTATTCCATTTAAAAATCTTTGCATTTCCTATGAATCTGATCTCATCGGATTTATGCATTTTTTACGGAGTAAATTAAGAAATCTTTGAGGAAAAAAAATTTGTATATATACTATCTCTATCTTATCCAAATTTTGTTAATAATTAAATTACATAAGTTGCATCGCTAAAATCATAATTGAAAATATCAGAAACCCCACTGCCCGACTTCCGATTTCGAAGAATTGGAGAAATCTCATATATCTAATTTATTTCTTTTCCGTCAGCTATACAATAAAAGAATCGTTAAAACCCAATCAATCTCGCGTTTTCCAATTAGTGTTGCACCATGGAAACGCTTAAGAACGTGAAAGAAAAAATCTTGCCACTAAATGATCTATAAATAATTTATGCATCACTTTATTTAAAAATCAATAACCTTCGAAAGTAATCGCAAATCTAGCATTAAATCGAAAGATTCTTTTTTTGCTTCTCGGTTTTTTTCTCCTTATAACTGCACGCTTGGGTAACGATCAGAATTCTGAAATCTTAGATTAGGATTTTTTTCCTTCCCTGTTACTGATTTTTTTTTACTGAAACTACTGACTGATTTATCCAACACACATATAGAGAGTTGTTGTGAGAAGGGAAGGATTACATTCTTTTGGGTGATGATCACTTAATCAGCTTGGTAATTAATTATATCCTGCAGACGTCTGATTGTGCGGTACAACTCATTAAAAGACTTACTAGTGAACTAATTGGACTAACAATCGATAAAAATGTTGAAGTTGATTTTATTTTCCTTCCAACATTATATATCCTTGTTAGGAGAAATAATTGTAATTGGAAATGTTACTGGAGTTCTATCTTTTTTATATATTTCATGTTCTATTATATTTTAGTATTCTCACTAGAGTGGATCGTGGTTATGTGGAGAGAAAAAATTCTTATGAATCAAAACCTACCTATGTTGAAAAGATGTTCTATGATATGGAGATTATAGGCGAAAAATAATTTTATAAGTAAGAATAATTTCAAAATTTAATAAATTGCCACAAGGGTTAAAATTTTAAAAAAAGGGAAAAATATTTAATTTTAATTTGATGATTGTAAAAAGAAAACTATTTTTGTACGCTATAAATACACAAAAGCGATGGTTATTGTGAAATTTGTACCTGTTATAGTGAATAATAGAATTTACATTGAAAGATTTCAGAACCCCAGCTCTCTCCCCGAACCCTCCAATTCTCTCCCATTCAAGATTTTTTTTCACATCTTCCGCTTTATGGTGCACTTAAACTTCGACCGTTTATTCAGAAATTTAATACTAAAGAAGCTGTTTGTGTAACGGGTTCTATTCAGATCTTGTACTAATCCTCTTGGGGACATATTCTTTAACTGTGATTTTAGTTTAAAAATCGCCTTCCGTAGAGATTTTATTCAAATGCAGTTGATATTTCAGTGCCAGTCGTTGAGTATGCGATGTAATGATTAAGCGTTGATCGTTAAGCTGAATTCCAAGAATTAGTAGACAGAGACTGGTGGTCGAGCATCATAAGATTAATATTTGACGAAGAATTCGTCAAGAAGTGATTATGTAACCAAACTTGAAGCTGACCATACTATCAGGCTTCAAGAAGGATCATTCAAAGAACTTTAATCAAGGTAAAAGTAGTTTAGATAACTTAATTATCTGATTTCGGGTTAAAAATTATTTTTGCTCACAAAGTCAGGTTATAAAAGTGCATTTCTTAAAGTGTTAAAGGTTAAATAGAATTAGATATTCTAAGATCATGTCTGCTTTTTTCTCGAACCCGCCTATACCCGCAACCTCCGGATCGTGACATGTTAAATGTACTTGATGAGCTTTTTTTCTTGTAACTATTTAGTAGGTGTCCTTTTATGGCAATAAATATTAATAAGAACTAAAATACCTGCTTTAATTTAACAAAAATTACTTTGAATTTTTACCTTAAAAATGCTCAAACACCTAAACTCCATTCCTAATATGGCAATACTTAACATAAAAATTAACTTGTTATTGTACATTTTTCTATTCATCTACATACTAGCTAACATCATTTCCGGGTACGTTGGTTATGAAATTCTGAAAACACACAAAATTTTCGATTCACCCTAATGACCACCCTGTAATTCATTTTGAATTTATTAACGTAATGTTCGCGTAATGCGATTTTTAATTATTACACAATTTCGATTTTAGAAGGTAATTGAAATGCAAAAAGTCGTTTGCTGAATTAAAACTTTCATAATTTTTTATTTCGCTCCAGCTCATTTGCATTCAATATGATCTAGCAGTTCAGGTTGTAGGAGAAAAACAGAATTTCAATAGGATTAACATTACTTTCACGAATTCAAAATGAATATATATTTATTTGGGGATTCTTGTTGAGGAAGGCAAATATTTTAAAAGAATTTCAATCCCTACACTCGTTTTGTAAAAACTATATTAGGTAAAAAGGATACCAACATCACACACAGTTCGTAGTTGCAGTGTAAGCTCCTTTCAAGACTGATTAATTCTGAAGTGGTGCGCTTATCCCGATAGGACAAAATACGGGACCTTTGGATCCGAAATCGAGTAACAACCTCCGCACCATGGTGATCATTTTGGTGTAGTGGTTAAGTTACTCGGTTTCGGATCCAAAAGTCCCGGATTCTGTCCTACCGGATAAGCTATATCAATTCTATTTGTTTTATACGTCTGTTATAATAGTAGAAATCGCTTAAAATTTTTTAATTCATATGAATATGTGTAATCCGTTGTATGAATTATTTGAATTACTATTACAATTATACTAAATTTTAATGAATTTTTTTTTACTGTTTTCCTACAGTGTTTTTTTCCCTACTGTGTATTTTTTGTGGCAGTGATTATTTTTAAGAATTTATGTATAAAATAAAACTACATGCAAACTTAATTTTTTTTGTAAATTTGGGGATGTAGTTTTAATTTTTTTTGTTTCAGAGTTTTAAACTTTACTCAAATTTAAAACCAAAACATCGTATAACTTTTAATTTTTCAAAAATCAGTATTATTATATTTTAAAAAGAATGATAATCTAAAACACACAACTTTTTATATAGCGCGTTCTTTATGTCGGTGTGGTGTTGTTGAGAGTAGTTGAAGTTCTCATCAATTGACCGTGGTTCAAAATGAGGAGGTTTGTCGCCAATAGCACCCAGCTTCTGAATGCGACTTTAATAAACAGTCTGCCTTGTGACTCTGCTTAAATTCTCAACTACGATTCAAGTTTGTGTATTTTTATATTGCTTGGCCACGTATATAGAACTTTTATTTAAGGTATCAGACTACCCTAAAATTGTTATTTATTTTATTTTATGAGCCATTTTATTAGCTTTATAAAATTACCAAGTTTATCATTTTACGTTCACTAGAACAAAAACTACAAGTATTTTAGTAAAAGCAGATGGCATTACTTTAAGCAAGATGTCATACTTTAAAACTCGTTTTACTCGAAATGTGATTTTTCGAAAATAATCAAACAGGGCCAGCGATGGCTAAAAATTTTTTGAAAATAATTAACTTTGAAATGTTTTCTGTAAGTTCTGTATAATAGTAGAATTGTTTTAACCTTCAGATTTATCAATCACTGTTTTATTACAAAATTTACAGTCCCTTATGTGAATATAATCACTGTTTTTCTAAGCAATTTCATATAATAACTGAGATAAAGCGCTCTAGTTTTTGTAAAAAAGAAAATATCTCTTATCCTGAAGGTCATTTCAAAAATGAATAATATAGCAACACATTAGATTGGAAAAATTGAAAATTTGTTCATAAACCTTTGGTAGAGAATGGACCGCGTTTATCTATTTTTGTCAATTTTTACCTATTTTTTCCCATTTTAGTAATAATAATTTCTTTTTCTCTTCTTAATTTTGGCACAATTTTCTTAAAATGCACTAAACAAATCTAAAAATAACAAAATCCCCATATCCCCTATTTTAAAAAAAAAACATTGTCGCAACCAGTCGGACACCTTAAGAATCGCATATTTCTAGCCATTTTTCCAGTCTTCTGCTTTATGTATCTAGTTAAGAATTTTTCAGTTGAAATTAAACATATTTAACCACCCCGTCCGAAGACATGCGGTGACCTAGTAGTCATGGTCACGGACTCGTGGCGTGGCCGCGGTGGCCAAGTGGTCAAGGCATCGGATCATGGCAGGCATGTCATGAGTTCGATCCCAATACCACTGAAGACCCGCCGTGTAGGAGAGCAATGCACGTTAAATTTGTTGAGAGCCCAAATTTCCTCCCGTTGGTGTGTTGTGGTAGTTAGGAGAGGAGGGTGCCAGTTCAGGTGTCGTCCGCGTCACTTGACCATGGTTCAAAATTACGCGGACCGTCCCCAAAAGCCCTCGTGTAGCTGAACAGTGGGACGTTAACATTCACTCACTCACGAACTCGTGGCCAGCCTGTCAAGAGCTCAAACTCAAGTGAAATTGAAGACCTACCGTGTAGAGAAACTGATGCATGTTAAATCTGGCATGTCTCAAAGTCATCACATTCGTGTGGTGTGGTAGCTTGATGAGGGGATACCAGATCAGTTGCCGGACTCATTACTTGATTGAGGTTCAAAATTATACGAAGTCCGTCACTAATAGCTCTCGTGTTGCTTTATCATGTATGGAATTAATAAATACTCTCCCAAAGACACACAATTATTACCTATATTATCCTCCACTCCAAAATCGCATGCCTGGCCGGGGAATATTATACTACAGTCGGATGAAGAGACGACACTTGAACTAGTACGTTCCTCAAATATTCATTCCACTCCATTGAAGACTGACCGATTGAGACAAAAGTTCCTTAGTGCAAAGATATATATATATAAGAATCATGACTCGAATTCATTATTTGACAATAGCTCCACCTATCACCAGGCTAATGCGGTGCTTTCTTATTAACGTTGTGGTGACCTGTAGCCACCTCTTACACTAATACCTTCCTGTCTATCTGAAAACTTGGCTGGATGTGCAGGTGGACTTAAATGATCAAAAGACATAATTCAAATTCAAACTGATTTATTGATGCTTATCGGTAAATAAGTTTAGACACAACACAATTCATGTTAAGATAAATAAATGCGAGTGGAGTAATGAAGTGGGGTATCAATACTAGCGGAAAATACAGAATTTTTTTCCAACTGAATATAGGAAAGCTTAACCACGCACAATTACAACTCCACCACACGATACTAATCTCATTTTCTTAAACAAAATCACTGACCTTATATTTTACTGCGGCGGTTCCTTCGTGATGACTTCAGGCCCTTTATATGGCTGGAAGAATGGGTGAAGACTCAACGCTCCGTAATAATGAATTTCACTATTTTAAATCCGCTTCTCTTCGCGTACATCCACACGTATCAGGCTCGCTTTACTTGTCAACAACTACGTGTCGACTCCTCGATCTTTAATTCACTTGACTTCTCACTTCCTACTACTTAGCTTTTTCTTAACTCGTGAAAACCGAAATTTTATAATATATATTATTTACATAAATCACGCCTGGCTCTAGGTGAAGGTTGGTTGAAATAAATAAATTGTTTTAAGGAGAAAAAGAAGTTAGTGAAAGACCGTATAGATCCATCGTAACGTTGTACAACAAATTCCGTAGTTATATGAAAGGTGTATTCTGTATATTCCGTTATGGCATAATAGAGACACAGCATAGAAGTGGTCTTAGCCAAAACTATATCACAATCGATATTTATTATTCGTTGAAATTCACGATCAATTATCGATTATATGCGTGCGATAAGTAAACTATATTATAAGAAATAAAAGGATTATGTCTACAAAATTTTAATTTAGTTTGTTTATTAAAGTCGTGCTAAAAGTAACCGGTAAATTATTAGAGATGAACCTTATAATATTTGAATCGCGGACAAATTACGAAACAGATTCTAGAAGTTATAAAAATAATTTTTAATATAAAAAAAATCTTTATAAAATAAATGTGACTCTTTAAATCTAACTTAACTTCGTCAAACTTCTCACTAACTTAAACTTTGTCATGAAAACTGCTTCTAGACTTGCATCGCTTTTCTAACCTCCACCTTGAAAGGACTTGTCAGATTTTACATGCTTCAGCTGCATTTCACAGGAATTTTTGGAAGGACTAGACCTAAATTCTCGCACCGTGTCCGATACTCTAATAACCATCCTCCAATTGGTTCCTTAAATATACAAGGTTATCAGAAATGAATGACTGGATTACAAAATTTAATAATTCTCAGATAAGTAAACAGAAAATGATTGTCATTGTAAAGATAACAAATGAAATTTTTTGACGCAAAGTAAATACGAGTTGATTGAAAAAGTGATCATTCTGCTTAGCTTTATCCATGTGAAAGCAGTAATTTAGACGTTGCAACTCGTCACTGTGGCTCAATGCTTGCACGAATTTTAATTTGTACAGCTTAAAATATAATTTTTTTCAACACAGTCTATATGGTTGACTGAGGTGAGTATAAAAGTCTATCGCACTCTTTCAACATCCTCTGACGCAAAACCTAGTCTTTTGCCTTAACATAGGCATCCAGTTTCCACAGTAACTGCTTATACTGTATTCTTATACTCTTAGATGTTGGTGCATTTCTATGGTACTTTCTCCGAAATTCACGCGGAACTGTGATTACTGACAGTCTTTTTACAAACGAGAGCGCACAGAACGTCTTCTTCCGCTGCGACGCCATTTCCACTTCTATTCACAATTACAAAAATATCTTGATTACAACATTACTGTCCCCTATTGGACAAAAACAATGTTACAAACTACAAAATTCCATGTAGTATCTGTATAATGACATATTAATTATCTTTTTCTGTTTACAAAATTTAATAATTTCCAGATGAATGATCAGGTCATTCATTCCTGATAAAGCTGTATTTTATGGTATGTATTGTAGTAGCTTAGGGCTGTGAAATCTTGACATCAGCTTATGAGTCGGAATACCTGGGACATCCTTTGGTACAAAATAACAGAAGATACCATTTGTTTAACTAAAATGTGTATTCACAAAGTTACCTCGAGCCATCTTCTGGAAATGAGTCAAATAACCAATATAAGCTCCATCTTCGTCATCAATCATGGTATATAATTATGAGTCATGTCTCCAAAAATGATTTATGCTGCTATAATGCGACTAGAATTTATAAACATGAAAGAGCCGCTTTTGAGAGCTAAACAGGCTGCAGGGTCTCAATCCTTTCCTAAGGTTATGGGTGTAGTGATACAAGGCGAGTGTTATGAAATCCGCTGAGTCGAATTAAGAGCGGTTCAGCGATACGATATTGCTGATCATCTCCAGACTATTCACTGTAACTCATTTTAGAACTCATCCTTTCATGTCGAACACCAGTATCTGCGTGCTCCATGTCCTCGCTCACCATTCGGTCCTCCTCCAGAGCGATGATTATTGCGAATGTCCAAGGGGCAATCATTCCGCTACATGCCACTTGTGCCTAGCCCTAACAAAGGGCGCGATCGATACATTGCCCTTCAATTGAGTGCGATAGGCTTTCAGCGGTTTCCCTTCTCCAGATTCATTGAAGCTGACAGCAGATGCATCTCCAGTGTCCTGTACAACGGACGTTAAGCACTCGCCATGGACCGAAAATAGAGTTAATAATGGCTCCAGGAAATTACCATTGCGACAGAAAGGGCACGAGTTAGGGTCTAGAGTTTCACTGAGGGCTTTAGAATGCGTGGAATTTATAAGTGCCGTTATTGTCGTTTGCCATGTAATGAGAGTTCTGATGTGTATTTGG